>NHYE01005534.1:0-40342 GCA_002938385.1 Gymnopilus dilepis | reverse complement strand
GTTTGATACGAGGCAGATTAAACATGCGACGGATTTTGAGCTGCCTGATTATTGGGATGAGGGCGAGGAGCTGGATGGGAGAGATCGGTGGCCGGTTTGTGTGACTTTGAATATCGTAAGTTTCTTTTTCATTTGCATTGCGAAGTGCTGCGAGCTCTTGTCTCATACTGTATCTTTTTTCTAAATAGGTTCCTCCGGTGCATATCCTAGATGCCACTTTAGAAGAAGAGGCCGCCATCCCACTCCGCTTACTTCTCATGTTCTCCTTTGAATCTGCCCAGCCGCACGTACAAGGCATGCGCACACTGGGGAACGGTGAGCTGACATTAGACCAACTCAGAGAATTGCTCAAGGTTCGTGTCATAATTTTTTTTACCTTTAGTACGAAGTTTACATCGACATAATCCAACAGGAAGGCGAAAAATACGCCCGCGACATGTGGCAATCTCTCAACGCAAAGCTCAAAGACGAGGAGCTCAGTAGACTAAAAGAGCGGAATAGATTTTGACATTGGGCACAGAGGATTCAAAAAATATATTATTCCTCGTTCTTCCTGCGAACAACATGCAATGCTTGATAATTAGTGAGGGGGAACCTCCGGGGGCAATGGGGGCGAATTAAATAATTGCAAGAGTGACTGTCAAGTACAGTCTTTTGGCCAAGAAATGGGCGAGAGATCCTATGCTCGAGATGTGGTGGATGGTGGATGTATGTAGGGGGGACGGAGTGAAGGATGCGAACGAAGGGGGCAGAGATAGAAATACACGACAAGAAGGGGTGTCTTTTGATTTGGCTTGGGTCCTGATTAAATAATTGTGTTTGTGTTTGGATTTGGGAGGATAAAAGGTGGCGGGGGACAGATCATAGGGAAGACACGGCCTCGGCAGCTTGTACGCGCTGGAAAGCCGCTGGCTTCTCCACGCCAGTAGCGATGAGGACCTCGCGTCTCTTTTTGACAGCCTAGAACCAAAAGCCAAACCGATTAACAAAACACGATTCACGCCTAACAGAGATAACGCCCCAAAAAGGCACCCGACTTACCCGATCCAGCTGGTCAAGCATGCTGACCGTCGTCTCCCAGTCGACACAGGCATCCGTGATGCTGACGCCGTGCTTCAAGCCCGCGGGGCCTTCGGGCGGCACGTCCTGCCGGCCCTCGTTGATGTGCGACTCGATCATCACGCCGGTGATGTTCCTCTCGCCCGCGGCGAGCTGCTCGCAGATGTTGGTGATCACGGCCGGCTGGTTCCTGTGGTTCTTCTGCGAGTTGCCGTCTAGAGAAGTCCGGCGTATGGGTAAGCGGCACAATCCACAATTCACGCGAGGCAAGAGAAAGAGACGTACGACTGCAGTCGACCATAATGCTCCCGAAGGGCTTCTCATCGCGCGCGATCTTGGCCTTCCTTTCAATGTCCTCCGCCGCCTTGCGGACGTACTCAGAGGCGTAGTTGGGCCCTTTAGTGCCTCCGCGAAGGATAACGTGGACGTCCTTGTTGCCACGCGTCTTGACGATCGCGGCTAGTCCCTGCTCCGTGACACCCATGAAGGCGTGTGGGTTTGACGCCGAGTGCATAGCGTCGATGGCGACCGTTATGCTATTGTTTCGAGACAATGTAAGTACTGCAGTACCGAAATAGCACGAGGAAAGAAGCTGATTGACCTGCCATCTGTGCCGTTCTTGAAGCCAATAGGGAAGGAAACACCCGAAGCTAGCTCTCGGTGCAGTTGAGACTCGGTCGTTCGGGCCCCAATCGCTCCCCAGGAAATTACTGTCGAGATAAAATTCAATTAGCGACCGTTGAGCGCGAGAAAGCAGGACAAAAAGAAAAGTAGCGTGAAAGGGTCCGAAGGGAAAGCGAAAAAGTATGAAGGCAAAAGCCGAAAGGGTGCGAGGAGGAATACTTACAGTCGGCGATGTACTGTGGGGAAATAGTATCGAGGAGCTCAGACCCAACGGGAACGCCGAGATCTGTCAAATCGCACAGCAGCTGGCGAGCAAGACGGAGGCCCTTGTTGATCTTGAAGGAGCCGTCGATGTCGGGGTCGTTGATAAGTCCTTTCCATCCAACGGTCGTGCGGGGTTTCTGCACGATGTGATTGAAAAATTAGAGTTTAGTGATGAGTTGACATTTATGAAGGTGAGAACAAAAAATTCCGCTTACCTCGCTGATAAATTCGGGAATGAAAGGTGAAAGGCAGGCTGTGAGCAACAATGATCGGCATTAGAAGAATAATGGGCTCACAAGTAGGCACGCATAATGATTAATAGATGCGGCCAGTCTGCCATTTTGGACTTGAGCAGGTTGGCGTACTCGATGGCTTGCTCGGGAGAATGGATTGAGCAAGGGCCGACGATGACGAGGATGCGGTCGTCTTGGCCGGCGAGGATGCGAGCAGCGTTGTAGCGAGCAGATGCGATGGTCTTTTTGGCATTGATGCTCGAGGTGATCTCATGCCGGAGAAGGGCCGGTTGGATGAGAGGATCGTACTGGACAGAAAACATATACGAGTCAGTGAAAAAAGCCAGGGAAGAAGAAAATGAGTCATACACCAATGACACGTCTGTCCTGCATGTACTGCTGGACTTTTGTGTCGTCGTCAAAGTCGGGGATGGGAGAGACGTTGTACATGTCTTCTTCGGAGGGAGTAGCGGGGACGGCTGGGAAGAAGAATTAGAAGAGGGAGGTGGGGAAGAAAAGGGGGTAGCTACGGAATCTGAAGGAGCCACTGGATGAAGGTTTTATATCAGAAGCGGACATATTTCTGTGGCTGGGAGGATTCGAATGAACGTTGTTAGATTTCTTTCAAATTCAGATTCTTGACTCGTTTCGATCGATCTCAACCACGTGAGCATCTCTCTCGCCCACGTGACTCTCCTTTACAAGGCCATCGGCAGCAGCCTGAAAGCCTCGAAACGCCCACAGCCATGAACGGGCCACCTATCTCCCCGTGCTTATCGTCGCTGCGGGGAAAGAAGGTGTTGGTAGCGTATCCTCATGGCTGTGGGCATCAAAGGGCTGAGCGACGAGTAATACGGAAGCGTTATCATCGGTGAATCCTTCGGAAAAGAGGCGACCCCAAATTGCGCGACGTGGCGGCTGTTCGAGGCATGTCCGGCGTTGACAGAGGACACATGTGCGCAGAGAGACGCGGCCAGTGTCATTCGATGCACTTGGAAAGAAAGAGAGCTGGCGTTTTGGTTTTGACAGCCGACCAGATGCTGCACTGGCGCTCACGTGCTGCTCCCATATCTCGTCTCAACCGACGCGCGTCTGTGCTTTTGGAAAATGTCTTCTTCCTCTGCTGCTCATGTTCGCATCGACTTGGCCCCCAAACCTGGCTTCTGCATCAAATCCACCACACTCGCACCTGCTGTCCTCCCTCCACCGCCTCCATCAGGCCCTAAAAATGCCAATCTGCTAGAGCCTACTGCACCCATTCCCGTCCCGAAGGGCCAGAAAGTCTTTGTTAATATTGCATGGGACGCAAACGTTCCTCCACCTCCAGAAGGAAGCGAAGATGCCATTCAGCGTGCTATGCAGGGCGAAGAAGTCGATGAAGGCAACCCAGCTGGCTGGTACGTGCCTGTCATTGTTTCGAACGCCAGGCAGGATAAGGACAAAGGTAATCTGACTTCTTCTCTTCTTTGCAATGAAACCTGACGTATACATCAGCTGGAAATCCCTCACTCGTCTTCGATTGCATATTCAATGCCTCCCTCAAGTCGCGGACTCTTCGCGATCCCGAATTCAAGATATTCCTCATAGGTCTGTATCTCCATTGTGGCTTTATTACAGACATCGTCTGACCTATCCAACTACAGAGCTATCCTTACAGCGAATAGAGGCTCAAACTGGCTTAACACTGTCCAGAAATATCGGAACCCCGAATATCCTGAGCAAAGGGAAGCTACTGCCTCGCACCGTCTCCCTCCCAGCAAGCATGGTGCCTGCCCTAACAGGCGCACCATCCCCAAGCGGCAGCAGCAACAACAAAGATGCGAATCAGTCTAATGGCAAAAAACCACTCATCGAAGAGCTGTCGACGTCAGTCACCCAAGCCAAAGACGGATCAGTCCCCACGTCAACATCAGCATCTTCGATCGCGCCTTCTAACACCACCACCACACGAAAGGCAGATTCGTCCTTACCTGGCCTAAGGGGCATCCTCAAGAAGTCGCCTGGGGCTGCTAGCCCGGCGGGCACCCCGAGTGCAGCGGCGGCGACGCTGACACCTGCTCAGCTCGCCGAGCTCGAGCGGACGCCTCTCGAGTGGTCTTGGAAAAAGGAAGATTCTGGGCGTCTCCGGATCGACGTCCGTGTTCCCGGTCTGGTGAGTGGGCTTGGGTTTCTCTTATGGTCAATGTCATGCCAAAAGCGCCTCTCCACACATATAAAGACGCTTTTGGTATCATTGGGCTTGGGCTTTAGGCTTGCTTAGGCGCTGATCTCCTTAATGGAAAATCATTATCTGACCACTTCATGTTGACCCTTTCACTAGGCCCTCGAGCACGTCCAAAATTCGACACTCGATATCGAACCACGTCGATTCCTGCTGACCGTGCCGAAACGGCCGACGCTGGACATCGACCTTGCGCTGTCTGATGCCGAGATCGCTGCCCGTGTGGGTGGGGTGTATGCCCAGCTGCCAAAGCCGCTGTCTGACGAGGAGCGGCATAACCGCAAACAGGAGGAGACCACGAGGGTGCTGCAGCTGAAGAGGCAGAGAGACTTTGATGTCGATGGGGCGGAGGCGGAGTGGAAGATTGGGAGTGATACTGTTACGATTTTTTTGTAGGTGATCATTATGTAGAGTAAAAGTATCTATCTATTCACATCCATGTGGGCACTGCACTGGTGCCAATACTAATCATCTCGTACGATTATTATATTGAAGTATCGTCATGTCATAATATTCGTTAATACGTCGTAAGTACTGCAAGCAATGCAGACGATTAGCACAGAGGGAGTAGGCTAGTATCAAGACTATGTAAAAGAGGTCCATGTGTGGAATGAAGAGAATAAGAATAAGTCAATGTGCGTGCTCCTCGACGGCAACGCAAAGAATAAATATGCATATATAATTTAAGGAGGCACTGTGTCAGGATGACGCGGGATTAGCCACCAGCTTTGCCAAGGAGGGCATAGCCGCTTCCTGCAGGACCATAAAGCTATAACAAAGGAATGAGTACAAAGTACAGGATATGTTTTTCTGATTCTTTACCTTGCCGTAGCATTTGGCACAGTACGGGTCACCGTCGTGGTCACGCAGTCTGGTCGAGTCTAGAGAGGTGTTGCACTCAGTGCATCTGAGACAGTTCTTGTGGAACGTTTTGCCAACAGCTTTGACCTGTATAGTAGAACGTTCCATGAGCGGCCCCGAAGTGCTGGCTCCATTGAAATGCTTACCTGCTCGGCGAAATACACGCTCTTGTTACACTTCGGACACGTCGGTGTCCCGCCGCCCCATTTCCTGGGTGACCCTCCAGTACCCGTGCTATGCACATTCACACCTCCCGCCAGGGCGATACCGTACCTCGTACCCGTCGCAGTCTGCGTCAACGGACTCATACGAGCAGGGCTGGCGCTCCGTACAGAGCCCACTCCCATTCCCATACCCATCGGCGACCCCGGCCCAGGGAAGGATCTGGATATGTGGTCGTCGACGGCGTCCTCGGCTTCTTTGCTGCGGTTGAAAGAAGCGCTGGTTGGAGACGAGGAGGAGGGGGAGGAAGAGCTGGTGAGGGAGGAAGGAACTGTTATTGACCCGAGGCTTTGGGAGGTGTGATGTTTGTACATCCCTCCTCCGTTGGTGCCGTTGAGGTAGAGTGGGATCGTGCGAGGAATTGTACCGATGCCTGGTCGGCCTGTGTGGGACGGGTAGGACGTTGTCGAGAGGCTGCTGCTCGCAGGCTCAGAGATAGTGTCGCGGGCCTCTGCAGCTTCTTCTTCCGTCTCATCCTCTTCTGGGATGCTGCTCGTCGCCAGTGCTGGGGAGGACTCCTGTCCTCCGGCTTTTTCTTCATCCATTGGAGAAGAAGTGTACGTCGGAGTGGAGGTCTCAGACTTGGCTTCTCCAACTCCGTTGCCGTTAGTTTGGAATGCTGAAGAGTTGGGGCTGGATCCGCGAGGGAAGGAAGGGGAGATGGGACTTGTGGCTAGGGTTCTGTTGGGTCTGAGCCGGGGAATGGGGGAGGTGCTGCCGTTACTGCTGCTACTTGTAGTTCCCGTGCTCATGGGCCGTAGGAGAGCTTGTGGCGGGAAGGAAGCGCCTCTCGCTGGAGAGCTGGGCGGTGATGGTAATGCTGTATTCTCTCCTGGAGGTGGTGCATTGGGAAGATTGGCATGGCGGAGGTCGCGGGTGCCAAAGTTCTTCAAGTGGCATGCTTTACTGCGGTTGGCCGTCAGAGACGACCAGTGATAAAGTAATTCTGTAGACAAACCAGTATGGCTGTGAGGTGTGTAAGCTACCATGATATTTGAAGAAAATAAGATACTGACCAGTTGGTCGTGCTCGAGGAGAGTAAATGAGTCGAGTCTTTTGTTACAACTGGTGCATGCGAGACAGGGCTATTATTCGAAAAATTAGTCCACTGTGCAAGAAATCAAGGTGGTATCTCAGAGTATAACCTTGTGATAGAGCTACGAAGGAATATCAGCAAATAGCACAAATGGAGCATCGAGGAAGAGACAGACCTTTCGTCCAGGTCCCATAACCTATGAGGTCATCGCAGAGATTAGACAGTCCAGAAAATAAAGATCAAGAAATAACAAATACCTGCTCGGCTAGGTATACAGCTTTCGAGCATCGTGGGCAGATAGGCGTGCCTCCAAAGGGGTGCATAAGTGGAAGTCGAGTGGTGAGGTCAGGAGAAGAGTCATATTACCGGATTTATCGACTGATATGATTACATCAGCCGGGGTCGGAGATTGAAAAGGGGACGAGTGAAATTTTTGGAGTTTTTAATCTTGATTTGTGTGTGTCCCCATCTCCCCTCTCTCGATTAAACCTTCCTCTTAGAACTCTCGCTACATCCTCTTTATCCTTTCTTTTTATCTGAAAAAATGTCGACATCTGACAACGAGGACCACCACCAAACCTTTGAGCAGGTCGGTTGGATTTTCTCATCTCTGTTCTTTATCGATTCCCCGGTCTCATCGTTCGTCCTTCATCGCAGGCCGCCTCTGGCGCGTCCTTGACTTACCCCATGCAATGCTCTGCCCTCCGTAAGAACGGACACGTTGTTATCAAGGGTAAGCTTTGGATCTGGTTCTGGGCTCTTGATCATGCTCACAGGCGCTTTGTCCAGGCCGCCCTTGCAAGATCGTCGACATGTCCACCTCCAAGACCGGCAAGCACGGTCACGCCAAGGTTCACCTTGTCGCCATCGATGTAAGCATGCTTTCTGCTGGGACATCGCCGTGCAAGTGTACTGATCGTGCTCTCTACAGATCTTCACCGGCAAGAAGTTGGTTCGTGCCCTCGTTATCAGACAAGCACATGACAGCCCGCTCACCCCTCCCACAGGAAGATATCTGCCCCTCCACCCACAACATGGATGTCCCCAACGTCCGCCGTGAGGAATACCAGCTTGTAAGTCCCGTTGCGGATCCGCGCACGCAGCTTCCCACATTTAGTCTTGACTCATGCTGACCTGTGAATGCAAATACAGGTCAACATCGATGATGGTTTCCTCAACCTCATGACCTCCGATGGTACCCCCAAGGACGATGTCAAGGTCCCTGAGGGCGATCTTGGCAAGGACATTCAGACCGCTTTCGATGACGGCAAGGATCTCTTGGTCACCATCATCAGCGCTATGGGTGAGGAGCAGGTGCGTCGTTCAGTTTTTCAGTCGCATAAGCATATGGCTCATTCTCCCTGCCTAGGCCATCTCCTTCAAGGAGGCCCCCAAAATGAATTAATCTGTGGGTAGTTTTTCATTTGTTGCACGTGATAAAGAAGACCGCCCATGCGGTCGTCTTCACTGCGATCTGCTCTCGAAAAATATTCTGATCACCTTCGTTGTAGGTTTACGATCCCTTCACGCCTGGACGTCGGCGCATTGCATGATGACCCTTTTTTATGTCTGTACATGTACCGGATTTTCAGATAGTCTTGCGCGTCGCCCACCTTTTATTATCTCCTCCTTCCGCCGTTAGTCAGTACGCTCCTTTTCACCGCCAACACCCACCCAACGCGTTTCTTTCTTTTCTTCTTTGCCTTGTCATATCAGTATACGCTGTGTTTTTTTTTCTGACTGCACCCATACATCTCACTACCATCGATATCTTGTTGTATTCCAAGGATGAATTGAAAGCAGAATGAAAGAAACTTTGGAGGTGTAGACTAGAATAATACCGGTGTGATTGAACGAAAGTGATCATCGTGAGCCCAAAAGACGCGGAGTAAACGTGTGTCAACAACGCGATCATCTATGCATGACACCCATTACGGTCACTGCACAGGGTCCTCCAGACTCCCCTGCTCGTCTCTTTCTTTCTAAAAATTTCCCATGTACAGAAGATCCCTCTCATGACAGTCCTTTATTACGGGCCATAAAGGCTGCTTTACGAGGTCCCAACACGACAACGTCCAACTCGATCCACACCGCGGTTCACTTTACTGGAAATCGACCCAACGAGCCTGAGCTCACATGGAACGAACATACAGCTATTCTGAGCTATGGCTCTGTCATGGTGAAGAGGTGGAGCTTTGGACACGAAAAGGAACTGATACAATGGGCGTGTCTTGGTGAACTTGAACAAGTCATTCAACAAAATCCCTCGTCTTCGACTACGGCCGCAAGCTATGCCAGTCAAGACACTGAACCTCCACCTCCTGCACCAGACGGGCGAGAAACATTTGGCCCGTTCGCTCGGGCGCGTAATAATCGCAAGTTCGATGCTGGGAAGGTCGAGATTGTCCCCGCCGTGTTTATCTTCCTGAGAAGTATAGGCAAGATCTATCTCTCGAATGGCATCGATTACACGTTCTCTTTGCCTTTCATTGTTCGGAGGGCATGGCCAATCTCTCCGCATGGCGTAATGCTGCAGCGCGTCCTTGAACCTGCAGAAATTGCCGAAGCAGAAGAAACCGGGGACGACATTCTTCCTACCATATTCACCATCACCAGTGCTCTCTCCGAAGCTTCAGCTGTCGGGATGACAAGTGGGATCCTTGGCCCCACCCGCGACGCGCCTGCCAGTTTGACAGATGAAGATGAACACTCGAGCAAACCTCTGATATCAGTACCTCCGACTGAAATGATTGTCTGGGTCTCGCATTGTGGTATTGTCGCTGATGCACGCATAGCGGTCACAGTGGATGTCGAAAAGCGATTGCTGTCTATATGGCAATATGTCTACGTCAAACCCAAAGATACGCCGGTACCACTCACCCGTCGAGCGAAAGCGCCTAAGACGAAGGCATACACCAAACGCCAGTCAATGTCAGGCGTTGGAAATCGTAGAACGTCTGCGATGTTTGACGGCCGTGATCGTATTCACCCCATGTCTCCGAACCCCCGCGCTCGAGAGCCAGTCCTCCCAAGCGAGTTGTTTGACCTCCCGGATATGCCCCCGCTCTCCTCTCTACCCAACATGGCCCCATCACTCTCCACAACGACTACAATGGCATCCCTGGTTTCTGGTGCTACTGGGTCACAGTCGCAGACCCAGCGGACTGCGCCCTCCATAAAGAGGCGGAATTCATTATCCAGGAACGACCTGAGTATGACTATGGACCGTATGGTTCTGGGAGGTCGGTTTGATACGGAGACACTCACTCCAATTGAACATGGAAGGATGAAAGCTTCATTTTGGATGCAGAATATGCTGACTCGACCGCTGTCTGACGAAGAGTACGTACATCATTAGCTACTCTACCGACAACTGACGAGCAATTTTTATACAGTGCCGAAGCATGGCAGGATATATCGGTTTCTTTATTCGATGACCGCTTCGATGGGAAGCAATCACGCTGCTTGATATCCATTTGCCTTCCTAAGAGCAAAAATCTCCTCATTTACTCCATCGCTCAGCTAGAGAACAGGTCTTTGGAAGTAACGCAACTGAAAGAAATGCCTGCACTCTCAGCTACTTCAATACGTGCCACACGGGGGAACGTCTGGGACCTGCTTGTCGTAAAACCAGTCGGCGGTCTCGCATTGCTCACTCACGGCTTGCATGAAATACCCATCGAAGTACAACCTCCTGTCAAAGAGTCGAAGGAAGGCGCTGACGTAGATGGCGACACATCCATGTTGGATTCTGACTATCATGGACAGGTCATTTGCGCACAGGACTCTCAATGGGGTACGACGACACTCATCTACGAAGATGGCTGGAAGAGTCGTGTCACCTTCGACATCTTCCCTCAGGATAAACTGGTCATCGAGTTGTTCCAGTTACTCGCTCTCATTATGCCCCACGAAGTCACATTCAACCTTCATGTCCTCTTCTTGGAGAAATGGTCAGCACGAGCATGGTCTGAAGCTGAGGGCGTTGAGTTTGAATGCTTCTCAACTTCTTTATACACCGTCCTGAATCTGGAATTTGAGGAGGTCACTGCACCTTCGGACCCATGGTCACGCCTAGCAAGTTCGACTACACACCATCATTTCGCCGAGGACCGTGCTCTCAAGCTTCTTCGTCTTCCGCCTAGCAAACCTGCTCCCAAGCCAAAATATACAGCAGGACAGCCTCACCCAATGCTGTCCCCACTATTGTACGGTTTACATACTTTGGCAGAGTCTTTACGCCTTCAGATACCCCGCCAGCAGGACCTTCTGAAATTAGTGCCTATTCTTTGCCGTGTTGCTGTTTCCATACGACCAGAATGGGCAGATTATTGGAAGAGATTGGTACCGGACGCAATGAGCACATGGCCATCAGCACTCCTTCATAGTATGTTTTTTCTTATGTTTCCTATGGACTCGTTTGATAACCTTTGGCTTTAGACTCCGAATACTTCGACGATAGAATACCTGCTTGGCCGCCCGACACGTCAGCCATTCTTTATGGAAGACTCAACAATCCTGACTGGAAGGTACCGTGGCATGATGTCCAGCATATTGTGTCCCGATTTTCCATTACACCGTCGTTGGAGTATGGTGTCTGTGATCCACTTCGTGATCTGCATGAGCTTAGTATGCTCTACAACACTCTTGCTGAAGTGAAAGGTATGGATAGCCAGAGAAGGGCCCAAAACGTCATCCTGCAGATGATCAGTCAAAATGGTGGTCAAGACGTCTCGCCCAATTTGCCCTTGGGTGTCGCAGCGCCATTGCGGGAAGCAGCGAGGACATGTCAGCTAGCCCCTCCGGGGAACTGGCCACTCGAAGCCTATAATGCTATTGGTCGAAATGACTTGGCCGCTTCTGCCACACGAAATCCCGACTTGTATTCAAGCGAGGGTTATAAGACCAAGAAGGAATTCATAGTAAGTATCAGCATTCTTCTTTTTTTTACAATCGACAAATGTGTCTGTTAGAACCCGACTACCCCTCGACCTACGATTGGCGATATCTCGGCTGAAACACGCACGCTTGCTGGTGAACTGGAAGGTGCTACAGGTGTCGAATTGTACCAGAAAGAGATCACGGATATTCGATTTGGCCTGGATCGGCGCCTGGAGGAGGTAGCTCGCATGCTCTGTTCAGCCACAGTCCCCTCTGTGAAGATCTTGGAACGACCTGATCTGAGGTGAGTTATCTTCTTATTCAAAGTCTTGATGACTAACGTGACTCTGCTATAGTGAACAAGATCAGGTTAGAGAACATCATATGCAGGTCGTCCGAGTCGCCGAACGTACATTTGCCCTTCCTTATGGTCGAGCAATGTTCACGTTTGGTTCGATCCCTGTTGTCAGGCGAGAAGCGTACACAATACCGAGGATGGAATACACCGTGCGGTTCCTGCCTCTGAACAATGTCGTCACACCCGAACCAGGCAAGTTATCACCAGAGTCTATGTGCTGGGCCGAGTTCCACAACGGAGTCGCTGCTGGATTGCGGATTGCGCCGTCAGCAACTGGCGTGGATAGTTCGTGGATTGCATTCAATAAGCCGATCGAACTATCGCCAGAACATGCCGGTTTCCTTCTTGCACTGGGGCTGACTGGTCATCTGAAAGAGATGATGACCTGGAGTACCTTTTCGTATCTCACTCCCAAGCACGACCTGACTTCTATCGGTGTCTTACTTGGCATGGCTGCAGCAAACGTCGGCACATCCAACCAGCATGTTACGAAACTGCTAGCTGTTCATACACCAGCCATGCTTCCAACACCGAATGTTGATCTCAATGTCTCCCTCATGACGCAAGCTGCTGGCTTGTTTGGCGTTGGCCTTGTTTACCTAGGGACTAGAAACAGGCGAATGGCAGAAGTCTGCCTCAGTCAAGTTAGTCGAAAGGATTTGGTTCAACCAGATCTCAGCAACGAGCATCGAGAGGCATACACCTATGCTAGTGCTCTAGCGTTTGGCATGATCATGCTCGGCAAGGGGTCAACTATACCTGCAGATCTTGTCATTCTCAAGCGATTGAGCGTTCTCATTCACGGGGACCCTAATGCTATGATTGGGCGAACTAGCAGAACGTTTGATCTCAATCTCACGTCTCCAGCGGCATCCATTGCTCTTGGTCTCATGTATCTGAGGACTGGGAAGAAGGATGTAGCAGATATACTGGCCATCCCGGATACTGTGGTGTCTCTCAACGCTATTCAGCCTTCATTCCTGCTCGTCCGTACCATTGCGAGAGCCTTGATCATGTGGGATACAGTGACGCCAAGCAACGAGTGGTTAATTCGTCAAATCCCGAAAACCATATTGGATGCAATTGAAGCCCGATCAAAAAGTGGCAAAAACATCGACGACGCTATGGAGCTTGCATATTACAACATCATTGCAGGGGGATGTTTCGTAGTCGGCTTGAAGTACGCTGGTACCGCTCGTCAAGAAGCTTATCAGATAATAGTCAAGCACTTCGACAACTTCTCAAGAATGGCTTACGGAAGTGGTAAGTTTTAAAGTCACGGTGCTGACCCCGAGGCTGATGCTTTGCTAGGTCCGGCTTATGAGCACAAGATCAGGCGTTCAGCAGTCCGGGATGGCCTCAACCTCATCTCCATTGCCCTGAGCATGGTCATGGCTGGTACTGGTGAAATTACCTGCTTGCGCCGACTCAGATATGCCTATGGAATGTCCCAGCAGATGATGTACCACCATGGGTTCAAGTATGGTGTACATGTTGCGACGCATATGTCGCTTGGTCTACTATTTCTCGGTGGCGGGTGTTACACTCTTGGGACGTCGGATGCAGCAATAGCCTGTATGATAACAGCCTTCTTCCCAAAGTTCAACCAAGTGTCTTCGGATAACAGGAGTTACCTACAAGCTTTGAGGCACATGTGGGTCCTGGCAGTGGAACCCCGCTGTCTCATAGCACGCGACGTCGACACGAATGAGGTAGTGTACCTACCGGTCAAGATCACTATGAAGGATGGCGACACGGTGGAACATACACAACTGATTTCACCAACCTTGATCCCGGACATGGATAAACTGCAATCCATCAGGGTGGACACACCTCGGTACTGGCCGTTCTACCTGGACACGGCGGAACATCCACGCCATAAAGAAGCTCTTCTGCACAGCCAGACCTTGTACGTGAAGCGACGGACAGCCTTCTTAAGTTATACCGAAGACCCAAGAGGCAGTCGAAGTCTTTTCGTCCGATCTGGGTCGTCATCCGGTGACACAGCTACCCTCGACTTCCCTCAGTTGACTGATACAAAGACGCATCCCGCCGGTGATTTGAGCGAATTCATTGGCTCAATATCAAACAATGTTCTATTCCTCGCCTTTGCCGACCACCTTGCTCGCTCGGGCTATGAAGGGGAGACACCGGAAGAACGCCTGTTCCACAAATACTGCCATGCCGCTCTCCTGGATAGCATACTTCAAGACAAGCCTCAGACATTGCAATCCTACCTCACCCTATATTCATACCGCAACATGTCCCCTCAGTCGCGTTACTTCTATCTCCGGCTACAGGATTTGCGGTTTGCTACCGAGTTCTACTCTAAAGTCTTCGATCGACGACTCAGCGGCAGGTCGGAAAACAATCCACGATCTCCGCTGATCAAAGATACGACACTGCAAGGCGCAACGTATGCCCTCGATGGAAAACTTGATGACATCAGGCTTTTGCCTAGATTCAGGGATCTTGTGAGGCAGTATGCGCGAGGAGAGATGCTTGTCTTGGATAGTGATCATGGCATGGATGTCGACGGGGCTAACACGGACATGGAGGCCATGGAAAGATACCTTGCCTGGTACCTTCTGCGGAACGCGGTGCCGGTTTCGACGCTTTTGACGATCCTCCGTCAACTTGCTAGGGATGCTCATGCACAATGCTTGGGTGTGCCGCCACCTGAAGGTACTGATAACGAAGAAGCCCTTGACCTGGGAATCAAAGAGGTTTTGCACACCACAGGTACCAGAATGGCTACGAATGTCGGAACTGGCTGGAGTGTCCGTTCTTTGAATGAAATCATTGACGCATGGAAAATTGTTTGAACTTTGCTATGTAATGCTGTTGTATCTTATTAGTGGTTAATTGGTGCATCATTCGCTTTCGTGCTTGTATGTTTAGCATTATAGACCTGCGTTCTGTACCTTTCTCATTCGCAATGACAACACTGAAATCAGGGACTTTATTAGAAATTCCGATATTGGTCGTGCTTTTGCAGGGACATGTTGCTCGTCAGACTACCTTGAATACAGAGGCGCACTGTGCTACAAGCTTGATTTTGAAGAACTTGTGCATCAATTAGTACGGACTGCTTCGACGGCTCAAGGTGAAGGTCCGTCATTGCTTGTTGGGTAGCCTTCCCTTGCGAGGCGTTCGGAAGGTCGACAGTATTCCACACCCACCCGTTGGTCGAGGACATTGGCGGATAACAACAAAAGACATAAGACATAGAGCGTTACACTTGGATATATGGACAACGAAGATGGAGGCAACTTGGCAAGACGAAGGCGGGCGGCTGCGGGCGGCCAGTCTAAGAAAGGCCGCGATCACGTGTCAATGGTCCAATTAACGCGCGGTCCGCGAGTCCGCATTTCGCAACCTGACTCTGAACTACAACCTATGAGCTTTACTGCAACATCCACCGACACCTCCACAACCGTTTTATACCTCTCCCCTTCAAAAAGAAAGCGAGTTAGTTCCTCTGAAGATGTTCATGGGCCCACGAAGTATTCTGCCCAGGAATTGTATAACTGGACCTTCACGGCTTCTGCGACAGCCTTGTGTTCGATTCGCGATGCTCTAGAAATACCGGAGAGCACTCCTAAACGTCTGTGCTGTTTCCGCTCATTGGATTGTTTTGAGGAATAACCAACTTGTCGACACGCAGCGTCGGATTTCTTCTGGCTAGGTTCTGTTCCATGCACATCTGTGAGAGTCGTTGGAATGGTCGTCGGTATTCAGGTCTACGAGAAAAGGATTATCTACACCCGTGAGTCAACACGAGTCGCCCTGCATTAGTCTTCTGACAAGCAGTCTCTACAGTTGATGATGGAACCGGTGTTATAGATTGCCAGCATGTGCAACCTACTGCTCCAATCTTCTTTAGCAATGCCAACAAAGCGGGCAACACGCCCTTCAAATATCGACGAACAGAAGCCGAACTACCTCAGGCACCCAAACCAATATGCAGGATTGGGTCATTTCTGCGAATAGCCGGCAGGCTTCAGATCAAATACGAGTCAAGGCAAATCACTGTCAAAGAGATCGGTATGTCTCCGAGTCTGTGTGTCACTATATTTCTAAATCTCCTCTTTGCAGAGGTGTGCTCTGCCAATGATGAGCTCCATCACACAAGAGCCGTTCGAGAGCTTCACAAAACTCTATATTCTTCAACGTCAACATTTAGAATTCCGGCCCAGCCGGTATTCAGTACTCCGAAGAAGGCGACTGTCCCCCCTACGCCAGCGACCGTGAGCTCCAGCAGACCGTCCTCAATATCCTCAAGCCCAGTCAAACCAGGAGAGGTAGAAACTCCTTTGAAAGTCAGTACTTGAAAATATTCGCTTTTGGCTTCTGAGACTCATCCTCCATCGTAGAAATCTCCCGTCAAACTACGCCATCCTTCCAGACTACACACGCATGATTTGACAGAGAACATATTTCGAATATATCTTAAGCACTATATGGACCATGCACCTATAGCTCAGACTTCCATCGACGCGAATTATGATTCCGATACTGGTATCGGCAATGCAATAGATCAAATACCTTCAACACCGACCAAAAGGACAAGAGTTGATGCAACCCCTCGTCCACGGTCTTCTCAACCAACCTTCGATGCAACACCGCGTGCTCGTATCCCAGCTCCAAATTTCTCCTCCAATGCTCCATCCTCGACGGTTCTCCATCGGGAAACACTACAGACAGATCCAGGTCCACCTCGAAGAGGCTTTTCTCTTTCTTACCTGCGTCGCGTGCCAGAGCTATCACTGCTGGCCTCAAGGGTGGTAGACGCCGTCGGTCGCAGAAAATTGCGCGAAGAACGCCGAAAGATGAAAGAAGCAGGATTCCAACCATCACATACTCAGAAGGCGAAGAGGGCCTCACGACCTGCCATTCCTCCAGAGGAGTTTGCCAAGAAGAAGAAGAGGCTCTTCCAGTGGGCTGTCGTCCAGCTGCTCAAGGAGGGTTGTATTGCGCTTTGGGATGGACCTGTGCGTCCCTGTCCGGACGTGAAAGCTTTAAAGGACGCGTCACGACTCTGGAAGCCGAATACAAGCCACAGCTCGACCCTCGGAGACGATAACACCCTCTTCAGCATGTCTTCAAGCACCGTGCCTTCTTTCCTCGTCGATTATGATGACGAGGAAGGCGCATTGTCTGACCCAGACCCGAATGAGGAGGCGTATGTCTCACTGACGGCAGACTATCTCGCAGAATTTGTCGAAGCAGCGATTAAGACGCTCGTCAAGCACTACGAGAAGGCTGGGAAGCCATATTCTGGGGCGAGCAAAGAGGCCATCCTGGTCTTACTGCAGAAGGATGATAGGTGGCAGCATGTCGGGGAGTGGAATGTTGCTGAAGCTTTGCAGTATCTCCAGACGGAGGGGAGGGTCTGGGCTGTTGGGAAGAATGGATGGGATCTAACTGAATGATGCTTCTCTTTTACTGCTCAATATTTTGGGTCTTCTTTAGGTAGTCTGCTGTGATGCTTCCTCTTGATGTTCTTCTCAAGTTATGTCTAGCTTTTATGATCTGTAATAATGCTGTAATGTAGTACGAGATTTTCATGATATGTTCTATAGCTGCACATTTGCGGCGGAGTGTATATGCACCTGTTTTACGCCAGCACCGATGGAAGGTAGTAGGTGTTTTCAACATGTTTACTGATTAGAAGTTACGAGATCACCGCGCACAGAAGAGGGATTTTACGGTGCGTAAGACTATTTGGAAAAGTGACCCGTAGACTGGCAAACCTCTGTTACCTCGAGCGTGGCCAAGTACATACAGAAATATCTTGCAGATGGCTTTTGATGTCGCTTGAGGCTTGCTTTATGCCTTCTTCGGACTGCAAATCGTACGTTGGAAACTTCTGAAGAATTTCTGTTATAGCATGGCGAAGTTTATAACCATCTCCTGTCGTTGACTTTACATCACCGAAAAGGGCCCATCTCAGATCTGAAGGCGATGATTAAGAAAGAATTTTCAGAGGTCGAAAGGGCTGCGCACACCTTGGTCTTCACGGTTCTTGTATTTCATAGGGCGCCTGTGCGGGCATATATTGGATGAATATCTACAGGGATGCAGCCACCGAGAGTTAGCACTCCTCCGGAAGAGAAAGAGCAGACGGACATTAGCAAGTCATTCTGAGAATATAGATGTTCTACAAGCTTTTTAGGTCGTCTATCTAGTTTCAGTCGATATGAGTGAAGTCCGGTAGGAAAATACTGTCTGGATCATCAGGACTCAGATCTGACTTCATTTCATAGCCCAGGAATCGCACCAAGGTAGGTCGATATTTAAAAGGATTAGGCCAAACCGCCAAATGCCACTGATGCGTGGAATACCGATTTAGTTGTTGGAGGAAAAGGTCCAAGCAGGTTATCATGATGAGATGGCAGGTAACGAACAAAGTACAAGACAGACTTCGCTGATCATGAGCCGAGCAGTGCGAGAGCTACCACTGGTTTCAAAATGTTTACAATCAACGTGATGGGTCTAAGACTTGTTACAAGCCGGCGAAGGCATGTATTTCACTGCACGGGGACAACCTAAAGAGATGTCCCATAGAACACAGGCAAACGCCTACTACCCCGGGAATGGCCAGGTCCATACAGCAATATCTTGCAAATCCTTTGTGATATCGCTGGAGGCCAGCTCTATGCCTTCTTTGGACTGCAGATCGTATGTAGGAAACTTGTGAAGAAGCTCCGCCAGAACAGCTTGAAGATCATAACCATCTGCTCTCTTTACTTTTGTATCACCAAATAGAGCCCAATCCAGATCTAAAGACTATAATGACGATAAAATTCAAGAAATTGCAAGGACTCCCCACACCTTGGTCCTCATGGTTTTTGTATCTCATTGGGCGCCTGTGAGGGCCTGTATTGGATGAATAGCTGCGAGAATACAGTCATCTAAAGTCGGCACCCTTCCAATGTAGGCAGAACAAACGAACGCTAAAATATGGTTTTGAGAATATAGAGGCTCCACAAGTTTTTTAGGTCGTCTGTCAAGCTTCACTCGATATGAGTCGAGCCCGGTGGGCAGATACTGTCAGGAACGTCAGGATCCATGACCGAATTTATAGCTTGGAAATCGTACCAAGACAGGTCGATATTGAAAGGGACTAGGCGTGACTGCTAAATGCCACTGGTGCGTAGAACGTCGACTGAGCTGTTGGAGAAATAGGTCTAAACAGGTCGTCACCATGGTGGTCAGTGGCAACGCGAACGGGATACAAGACAGACGTCGTTGAACATGAACTACGGAGTACTTAGTTTCATAGCTTGCCCAGGTCTCAAAAGGATTTATAATCAACACAATGAGTCCCCTGATTCTTACAAGCCAGAGAAAGTACAAGCACTGATTAAGAAAGACTTGAATGATATTTTGATATGAGGCGTGGATGGGACCCATACAGAAAGAAACACGAGGGCTGCTTCGAGCGTAGGACAGAGCCTTAGGTCCTAGGCCTTGCGGCTGTCAAGACAACAGCCCATATCCTGCTTCTAGGCGAAGGCCTTTCCAGAAGACACGGTGCAACACGAAGCGAAGCCAGTTTGAAAGTGGAGTCATTCTTGTCGACGGTAATTCTCGAGAGACTGCAAAAACGCTGCTGTGTCAGTTACTCTTTGCCATCTCGAGTCGCGTTCCAACATCTTGTTCCAGTTCCGAGATTTTTTCTTCCTCCTCTGGAAGGCGAGGACAATGATGCTCGTCTTGGGATTCAGAAAGTCTTTATAGAAAGATCCCGACTCCGAGAAAGCCTTCTTGATGGCTCTAGAGAACAGACGGTAGATCCAGACATGGAGAGGTGGATCGAGCCCTAGATGTGCCACGAATCTGGGTATCCCTTTAAACCACGTTTCTTTGAAGTAGGCACGTACAGATTACGTCTGTGGCCAAAGGGTACGTTATTTCCTTGAGTGGCACCCACTGATTTCCGTCAATAACCCACGTCGCGTGCTGAACGTGCTCGCGAACCAGGACCTGAGCCTAAAGGGATATCAGCATGAAGTTGAACAGATCATTGAATGCTTGCCTGATCGATGGGCGTACTTTTCCAGTCATTGCTCCAGAAGACCGTATCCAAGTGCAAAATGGGTGCCTAAGAGTCAAACAGAATCAAAAATTCCCGGCTGAGCGTACTACAAGGGATATTGCAGGAGCACAGACGTCCAGAAGCGCGGCCAGCTTGTCAGAGAACACAGACTATACAGAATTAAAAGTCATCTCGAAGTCAGCAACACAAGAGCTACCAGCTACTTGCCTTCCCAGCACCGGGATGACCAACGACTTGAATACGCTTGCCGAAGAGCGGAGGGCGTGGAATGAGTGGAGAGCAATCAGCGGACATTCGAGCCAAGTGACAGATAATTTGCAAGCGCCAAGTAGTTTCAAGTGTAAGCTGCGGAAGTTAGGCGGAAATACGGAATGTGCCATCGTGGGTGTCGAGGCTTGACAATGAGCGCCGTTGCTTCTGTCAGTGTCAGTGTTCAGGAAGGTTCAGGACCACGTCATGTATATTCCTGGCAGTCACAATGAAGGTACGTACATACAGCACAATAAATACAAGCTATACAGGATTCGCAGACCACTCAAAAACGACAAGCATCTACAGCAACGATGTAAGAGCAAGATGAACAAAGGATGGCAATGAGAGGACGTTGACGATGGAGGGACAAACAGATTCGAGACCCATGAAATTCCAAGAATATATAGAAGCAGGAGGAAATGTAAGTAGTCGAGGGTACCACCTAAGCTACCAAGAAGGATGGCGTAATTTTTAAATATGCACTGTAGAGATGACGGAGAGGATAAATAGACCAAAAAAAGAGGTGGGTGGGGGGCGACAGGATGTGAGGTGATGGAAAAAGGATAAAAAGACATGATCCAGCACTCAAATGAATGCCGACCGCCAAAAAGAATCCCAAGAAGAACAGAACGCGACGCCGTCGCAGCGACGAGCGAGCCGGCGATGAAACAGAAAGTGGGCCACGAGGAAAGCACTGCGGTCTCACAGGCGTAGAAAAAAAGATCTAGTATAACATAACGAATAAGATAAGAATAAAAAAGGTGGATGGGATGAATGCAAAAGACACGGAAGGTCCCATGAGTATTGAAAGGTTGAGATGCGTTTCGAGAAACCAAAAATCCAAATTCCTGCTAAGTGCCGAGCCAGTGTAATCGGGGTTTTCCTCCGGGTAAGTCGATCGATGGTGAGAGAAGAGTCGAGAAAAGGGAGACAGAGACAGCAGATGGGGTTACACGATAAGGACATTTTTTGAAGGGCCCGAAGGTCAGTGGAAACGAATTGAGATAAAGATAATAAAAGGGATTGTAGGGTAGAAACCGGAACCGTGTTGAGGAGTCGATTGGCGCGTCGCAGTACGACGGAGGCAGCGTTGAGGTAAAATTACATGCGTCCTTTCTCTAGGCTGTTCTTCCTGCCCCCGACCAGCTCCCGCGTGTTGGGAAGAGGGAAGGCAGAGAGAGACTTGCTTTCCTCGCCATCCAATCGCCAGATGTTGGCGATCGGGGACTTCATGTCCGACGAACCACTGTCGCCTCGAGCACGAGGGAACATGGTACGCGGAGAGGTCGTCTGGTCCTCGTATTCCTCGATGGAAGAGAGATCAGCCGAGGAGGTATTCGTCGAAGTGGGGGAGAGGGCGGGGGACTGGACGATGTCCTGGAGGAAAGACGGTAAGAGGGGCGCCGGCGCGTGAACTGAGACAGAGGGTAAGTTAAAATCGTCGTTATTGAACTTTGGGGAGTGGGATATAGCAGACATGTTAGGGTTCGCTTGAGAGTGGACGTGGACGTTCAAAGAATTGGCGGAACGGGCGTGGTGGAGAGTCGCAGAGAGGCGATCTGCCTGACTGGAGACACCAATATTGGTGTTAGCCCTTGAACGATGGACGTCGGGGCCCGTCGAGTACAGTGGCGAAGGCTGGCGGTTTCCCGACGTCTGGTATATGGGACTAGGCGCAGGGTACTGAGGCGCAGCTGGGCTACGAGGTGAATGAGCAGCATATTGCTGACCCAAGGCCAAGTGCGACTGGGAGCGGTGGACCTGGCGCGTCATTGGCTGAGGCTGCGACAGGTCGATGAACGGCCGACGAGCCTGGGGAGGCGTCAAGGAGTGCGAGCGCGGCGCCTGGCTGACGGTGGACGGTATATTGAGGCTTCCGCCATTTAGCTGCGTTTGCGACAGCACAGAGGTGAGCAGGGCGATACGCTCAGCCTGGACCGCCGCAGAGATCGAGTCTCCATTACCCTCTGCGTCTGAGATGAGTAGAAGAATAGTCAGGACGGAGTAAGAGTTCGAAGAAGAATGACGTACAAGGAAGGCAAGTCTGGCAGACTTTTCTTCTTCTCCAGTTGAGGTAGTTGCACTTTTGACAAATCCAGTCACCGGGTTGCTATCGACAGATTTAGTGAGACGATTATGGAAGAGAAGAGGATCAAGTCACTCACATGAGTAATAGGTCCTCTGTTACCAGTGTTAAGGATCGGGGGCTGCTAAAACATAAACAGTCAGAGGGTTAGCAGAAGGTCGTAAGATTTTCGAACTTACCGCAACGCCAGCGAGATTGCTGGGACGGATCTGCCCTTGTTCTGGGAAAGGCTCGTTATCGGGCCAATACATAATACAGGGATTTAAGGGGTCGCTAGAAATGTTCTGCACTTTCCCGCCGATCGCAAATGCTCGACCAGAAGGAGTCAAGAGCGGGTGAGTAGTCTTGGGAGGGTGGGTAACGTGAGGAAGGGAAGCCGGCGATGATCCGAAGGGCGAAGGGGGCTGAGGTTGAGGATACCCAGGCGATCCGTGTTGGTGAGCGTTCAGATGCTGTTGATGATGATGAGAATGCATCTGCTGCTGCTGCTGCTGAGGGTGGTGGTGGTGGTGATGCTGTTGTTGAGCTTGAAGGTGCTGCTGCTGAGCCTGGAGATTTTGCGACGGTGAAGGACCGGTAGAGTAGTATGTGATGTTGGTATTGGAGGCCGTGTTGAAACGCGGTGAAGGATGTGGGCGCGCGTTGGAGGAGTTTGACGATGGCTGGTGCTGGTGCGACCCACTTCCATTCCCGCTGTTGGACCTGGGACAACCGCAACCAATGCACGCCAGGTTGCGTCTGTGCAGAATCATGCAAGGAAACGAGTCGTTCAGCATCGGGATCGCAATGGGAGAGATAGAAGCGACGCCAGAGCAAAACGGCTCTGACGCGCGGTAATTATAAATGAAGTAAGACGCGGAGAAACACTTACCCAAAGTTATGAGCGGCGCAGTTCGGCGAGCTGCATCTGCGAGGAGAGAGGAGTCAGCGAACAATTCAGAGGAAGTAGGATGTCTGAGGACGCGATCGACATTAAAATAGAATGGTCTCTCTTCGGTATTGCGATCGAAACAGAACGCGCGGAAGGAAACACTCACATCCAGTCGCCTAATCTAAAGCTTGTCTTGGGGTTGGGAGGATTGCTTGAAAGGGTATACTCTCCTGGTGCCGAAAGGGCACTGACGTCGGGTGGCATGGAGGGAGCGCAGGGGGATCTCAGGTCGGAAAACGAGGAGGAGGAAGAGAGAACGGCAGGGAGAAGGGACAGCTCCAGGGTATTATTATTGCCAGTGTGGCGTGAAGAAGTGGGCGCAGGAGAGCTAGACGCCTGTGAGAAGACTGTCAGCGGGCGGAGGTATACGTAAATACAGGGAGAACAGACCGAATTCCTGAGGAGGACGCGATGGAGTTTATGAAACGGTTCAAGATCACATTCGAGTGCGGGAGCGATGGACATTGGGCGCCCGGTAAGGGTGAGGGCAGCGGCAGCCTGGAGATGAGATCCATATTAGCCCCACGGATCTATGAACCTCGCAGACAATAGACAAATGCAACAGGGTCATCTCAGGAGTGAGCATTGCAACTGCACAACTCCGTGAACGGCGTGGGTGTAAGCGTCACGTGACGACACACGACACTCAAATCCGGAAATCTCATTTAAAAAAGCGCGTCCGTACCTCGTCGTGCGTTCGGAATACGGCCCATACGCTGTCACGGCGGCCAGCGAGGAAGTCGTCCCGCAGCTCCCACATAGTGGCGGGGACAGGGACGCGTCCGTGTTCGGAAGGCTGTACGGGGAGGGAAACGTAAATAAACCTTGGCAAAATCACGGTAAATTGCCAACAACGCGTACATTATGCGGCAGGAACATGGCAGATAAGACAGATTCCGCCTGGCTGGGAAGGTTAAACAGCTGTATATAATGCGTTCAGTTACAGTTTAGAGTGCATATTCAAATTGCGGGAGCGCCACGTACCCGGACCACACGAGAGCGGGTCGCGAAAAAGGCTGCTTCGTGAGACGCCTTTGAGGCAGCCGACATGCTGCTGCAGCTGCTGGTCATCGATGACGTGGGAGATGCGTCGAGGGCGAGTTGAGTTCGGGGTGCAAATGTGTCAATGACGTTTTTTGGGTCCAGGTCGGCGGGCAGTGCAAGTTTCTGCAGACGCGACAGAACGCCCTCGTAGTCAAAGGCGAGGTCGGGCGTAGAGAGCTTGGCGAGATCTATGGCAGCGTTCATAGCAGGAGGTTGGAAATGAACCTGGAGTGGAGGAGGTGGGACGGATAGCTGGGATATTTGAGGCATGGGTATAGAGGTGAGTAATGATCGTCGGGAAGAGGCTTCTTGCTGTGTATGGGAGGAGGAGGAGCAAAGGAAGAAAGATGTGATATATGAGGTTGATGTGGACGACAGCGAAGAAAGCTGTCGAAAAGGGAGGAGCAGCTGGCAGCAAGCCTAGCACCGGGTTTTCTCAGCATTCATCCCGCTTTTGAACGATCCAGGGTCCCTCCCGATCGGATGCTGCGATGCATGGCGTGCATAAAAAATAAAAATGACAAAACGAGCCACCAATGGAGGACGGCGCCTAAACCCATGTCCTTCCGTTCTTGCTGTTACGTAAATAGACCCATCCGTCGTTGACAACTTGCTCTCGCTGCGAATCCTCCTGCAATCTATCACCAAACGAACAGCGAAGAGCAGGGCCATCCATACGGTACCGAATCTCTGCTTTCAGATCCCAGCATCCAGTCCATCCATCTCAGGCTGCACACAATCAATGACGCGTCGGCAAATAAGAAAGAGCTCATCCATTCTGTCATTCGCCTCGCTTACTCATCGCTCAATGAAATCACCCGATCATCGTCGACTCCCTTTCCGGGCAATGTCCTTTGGCTTCCACTACTCCCATGCTCGACGTGTCCCTTGCTCGATGAATGCACAATTCTTCGTGCAACGTCTTATTCGCCTTTTATAAGAGTCTAGATGCCTCTTTCGCGTCGCTTTACTACGCCCATTCGAGAGAGTCGCACGACGAAAATTTATATCCGCCCCAGCCTCTCCAAAGCGACCTCTGATCCGCCTCTCCTCCCTCGGCGGCCAATGCCATTCCTCAAATTTGCTGCCTCTTCTCTGCTCCGTTACCGGCCGTGTTCACCATATACAAAATTAGTCCTCAGATCGTAATCTACGAAAAGACCCACTTCGAACAATCCAGACGATTCCAACCATTACCTGTCATCCGGGCATGAATACATGTCAGGCTCTGCACAATACAAGTACAACGAAATATATCAGACCGTAACGTAAACCCAACTACTATCAATCCCCCTTGAAAAAAAAAGAATCGCTGTCAACTGCAGCCTCTTTGAGAAGACTGCTTGGACGAATCCTCAGGGCGAGAGCGCAGCCATTGCGACGCCGCTTCGGCACAGAAGTGTACCCGACTGCCGGTTGCCGGATATGGAAGAGCGTCGGTTTCCCAGGCTATCCCCTTCCATCCCCTTCCGCCAGGTCCACTGCACCCGGACTGATGCTCTCGTACCTCGGCAGGCCGCCCATATAAACCAAACGCGCCCCATATTAACTCGTGATTGTCAGTCTGAACCCTTCAGACAAGACCCTGCGACGGCCTGAACCCTTTCGCGTCTCCAAATTCAAAAAAGAGTTCCAACGACTCCACCCCACGCACCCCGAATAAATTTGCATGTCCGCGGACATGAGTAAGGCGAGCGGAGACGAAAATGCTGCTCGACGATTCGACGAAGACAAAGCGGCAGCCTGGCGTCACAACCAAATCCCGGATGCGCCGCGAGAGCCGCCGAATGTTCCTGACGCTCTTCATCTTCCGATTACGAGCTTCTCCTTCCGCGTCAAGTGTCCATACAGCGCGACCTCGAGCTCGCGTCCTGTCAGCGATATAACCAAGTTCCGGTTCAAGAGGTAGTCAGCATACCGGCGCCATGACTCAGCGCCTTTGCCAACCCTCGAGACCGCATGCTCGCCGTCTCCGCCGCTGTATTTGCCCGCTCTGAGTGTCGCGATGTTCCCAATAACGAACAGTCCACGTTTCGCGCGCGTCAGCCCGACATTGAGCCTTTTCTTGTCTGCCAGGAACCCAATGTTGCCTGCTGAGTTGTTCCGCACCGTCGAGAAGATGATGACCTCCTTCTCCCGTCCTTCGAAACCGTCCACTGTCTTGATCTCGATCTGGGACAGATGCATTGCTCGTTGATCTCCAAGGACGTCGTGGAAGCGTTTGTTGTATGCCAGGTCCGTATTGAGTAAACGCATGAGGAGATTCACCTGAGCTGCGTAAGGGGCGATGATTCCAATGTCTCGACCTCTCAGATCCTGTGGTAGAAGGAGTCCATCAGCAACGATAACACTCAATCAAAGTATTTAGCTTTACCGGATTGTTAAGCAGAAGATCCTCCACGACGCTCGCCACAATATGTGCCTCGCTGATATTAACGCGACTCCTGCCTTTAAACGACTCATTCCCGGTGTGATCCAGGAAGATGACTGAAGGTCGCCGATTCTTGACCTCGTCGTGCCGGAGGTGCATCGAACTCGGAGGCTCCAAGCCCGGTAGAGCATTTCCTACGGAGTCAACCGTTCCGTCGAGTAAAGCCAGGTTATAGAACTCCATTGCTGGGAATTGCGAGATATCAGGGTGCATGCGGTACTGGATATCTAGCATGACAGATGGGACGTCTGCATACAACAAAGATGCCCTTGCTCAGTACGCATGACCCAAATACAAAGGTGAAATAGACTTACGTCCTTCTTCCGTTAGTCGTTCGAACAAACTCACTCCAAGGCCTTCTTCCTTTGCCTTCGGGCTGACGATTACCGGTGGCAACTGCTTATGGTCTCCGATAAGCGCAAGATGTCGAGACTAAACGACGCCAATTAGCAAGAAAGACACCTTGTACTAAACAGCCGGCAGACATACTCCTTTCATGACAGGGATCAACGAGGCCGGTTCGGTGGACATGGATGCCTCATCCACAAAGACTACTGGGAAGTCCGTCACGTTCAATGCGTGGCAAGCTGCTGTAATGCATGTTGTACAGATCTGAGAGGACAATCTCGTCAGCCAAAGATCCCTTGGTTATCGAGGCGCAGAGGGCTGTAGAGAAATCCATATCTGACACTTACAACATCCGCGTCTGCAATTACATCTCGAAGCATCTGTTGCTGCATTGCATAGATCTTTCTCTGCATCGCTTTGTGGCGAATCGTTAATTTGAGCAAGGCTTCTTTCATGTTGCGTGCACGCTCCAGAGTGACCTTCCTCGGCCTTTTTGATTCTTGAATCTTCATGTTCAGCTCGGTCCAGTCTTTCTCCAGGTCTCGCGCACGCGAGGCGACCTCTGACTCTTCTTTCGAAAGAGACATGAGGGAGGGATGAAGAGGATGTTGTTCCAGTTTGTAGTCCAACGAATATGGGAGGCATGACTGTCGGACGTTTCCGTTATATCCTATGCGGAGCGGTTTCACACCGACACGAGCAAATCCTTCGACCAAATTGTCTACGGCGACATTGGTGTATGTGCACACGAGTATCGGATGCGGGACTTCAAAGTGAACCTTGGAACAATGCTCGTGAGCAGGCGTTATATGTAGAAGATGCAAAGGTACTTACTTTCAGCAATTTAATGGTCTCGATGATAGTCTTGGTTTTGCCTGTCCCGGGAGGCTTAAAGTTGCAATTAATTATCAGCAGTCATATAGAGAACATTGTGGCACTCACTCCCTGTATGAGACTGATTTTCTCCCCAACCATAGCTGCCATTGCTCTTATCTGGGACTGATTCAAGCCGTTCAGAGGAGGGTCCCCTTCAACAACAACTGGATTAGGCCGTGAATATCGTCTTGCCCAGCTCTGAATACGTTGATCGTCCATGAACGCCCCAGCGTATACGAAGGGTGCACCGGAGCCCTTTTGCTCACTCTCGTCGGATTCCTTCGTCTCAGATTCCTCAGAAGGCGAAGATATAGCTGTGGCCGATGGCGGTGGTAAGAAAGAGCGCAGAACGACGTCTCGTAAGTGACTTCCTTGCAGAATATACTGCCACGAATCTGCTTCCTCGGCTTCTAAGGACTTGAGGTCCGTCATGAGGTACGATATGGCATGGCGCATTCGTTCGTACATCATATTGGGTCGGCCTAGGTCAAGTCTCCAGACGCCCTCGTTCAAATCAAATGCTGTTGGAAAGCATACCCGTAGAGTGGTTTCGGTGAAAGACAGTACGGAGCCTGTTTCGGGCTGCTCTTGAAGGGGGTCCAACCGCGAGACCAAGACCTGAGTGCCAGTTCTGAAGAACGAAATCTGAGTACTCTACAATTTATCAGATAAGTAGAAAACGCACTCAAACTTATGACGAGGGAGGCCCTCTCCAGGTCCTAGGTGGAAGGTTGCTACTGGTCTTCCAAACTGGGTCTCTTGCATCCAATATGCAGATAGGTCTGTTATACAGTAACCCTCCACCTTGAGACGGTCTAAGCTCCAAGTTGTTAAACGATGCCTAAGGGCGGCCTCGTCTTCAGCTTCTTCGAGTGCAAGTAGTTTGAGGAACCTGGGGGGCAAGTTATGAAAAAATAAACGGTTGGAAGGAAGAATCATACTTTGCAGAGTAAGCTTGCGCAGCAGAAACCAGAGGGTCGCCGAAGTCATATCCCAAGGTAGTAGGTCGTATCCTCTTCTTGTATGCCTGGCGTGCTCCTGCTCCATCTCCTTGGCTAGTAATGGCCTGGGGTTTTCTTACACGAGATGATGCTCTACCGCGCCAGTCGTATCTTATCGAAGGACCCTTCACCGCTTCGCTAATCGGAGGTTCGTCGCTGTCATCTTGTAGCCATTCTGATTCTGCTGCTGTTTGCCTACTAGCTGAGAAGGGCAAAGCGCGCTACGAGAAAACGCAGGTTTATCAATGTGTCGACGAGCAACCAGAACTTCAAAGCCTACCTCAACGACAGCGTCTTTTGAGCGTCCAGATACTCGACGAGTCGATGTTGAGGCCAGGCGCACATTCAAAGAAGAACCATTTATACGGGAAGGAGATTGGGTGACAGACACGCGACGCGTTCGTGGGGAGTGAGACCGGATAGAATTAAGATTAGAGGTAGAGTAAGCGGCTTTTGACGCCAAAATTAGTACTTTTGAGGTGGAAGGGAACCCATTTCTGGGTGCAGCTGCCAGTAGAAGCGATATATTGGCCAGCTTAAAGGAGAGGAAGAGGGAAAGGAATGGTATAGCGTAGTATTTGGTCAAACAAGTGTTTGATGGAATAAGAATTTCAATTTCAGTCAGCTATACGATCACGTGTAAAGACTCGCTTGCTCATACGCCAATTGCAACGAGCTAAATAAATTTTGAAAGGCAAGCAGCTCTACCTGTAGGAGGTGATAGTGCAAGCATAAATGCATCAGCGTCCGTTAGATGGAGGCACTTATATTGTGATGTCCCGACTGCCCATCACGATCTGTGGTCGACTTCGTGCAAAGTTGCTGCAAGGCTTTCGGCTTCACTGAGGATAGAGGAAAATCCATCTATGATCCTACAATGGCATTTCTCTTTCGTGCCTGCACGAGGCCAAGGTCGAGTGGTCTCGTAGATGGATTCTCAGTTCTCTCGCCACTGGTTGGCGCATTGCACACATCTAGAAGGCATTAGCTTGACGAATCGGAGAGAAACAGACATTTCTGACCGGTAGACTGACGCGGAAAAGGATGATGAGAAATATGAAAAGCTTGCTGTGACGCGAAGACTTACAGGTTGTCATAGGTTCATCAGCGGACCTAATCTGGAGCTGGTAGAAGTATGCAGAATTGAAATTGCACTTCGGGCAGGAAGCTGTGACACAAAACATCGATTGAATCCATCCTAGAAGGTCATAAGAGCATGAGATTACCTTGAGTCTGATCTGCATGAGCCCACATAGCCTCTCCTCCAAGGACATCATCGACCTGTTTGCGCTTGAGCTTCGTTCTGGATGTCATCTAAGAATGCGAGGTATTCGTCAGTGAATACCCAGGAAAACACGCTCAAAAAGGAGGAAAAAGAACCTGTTTGGTGATAGGGAACTCGTAAGGACATGTATTGCAGGCCCATTTGTTAATGCCGGTTTCCGCAGAGATGACAAGGAGGTTGCCACAAGTGGGACAGAATAACATTGATAAAGTGGCTGTGCTACTATTTCGGAGTTATCTTATCACTGGTGCTGCGAGTGGTGTATAGCCTTTGGCCTTTGTCTTCGTTCCTTCATAAACGCGGGTCACCATGGCCTCCGTCTCAGCATTCCTTGTACACTCACCGCCATCATGTCTCGTTTCTTGAAAGCATTCAAGCACAGAGCTGAAGAATCTGAAGCCTCGTCCTCCGCACCTCCCCAGTGGGCTCCTGCTCCGGAGGTTTCTGTGAGTATAGGCCCCCGTTCATTTCCTTCTGAGTTGCTCATGGTCATCCTACTTCTCCTACACAGCACAGATGGGGGAAGTGGAATGAAGCTCCAGAAGAGGAGTTCGATGCTGCCCTTGATTTCTGCAAAGAGTATCCCTTGCAACCCCCTAGGCTTCTCCCATCAGATGCGGTGGATAGAATCAATGAAGTCGGATGCAAGGCCTGGAGCTTAGACTATCCCTCCTCACCTCGGTTTGTAGGCCAGATCATCAGTGATTCCAAAGGGGGTCCAGCGGTAGTGACAGTCCAGACTCGTCCCGAATGCAAGGATGTTTGTCTCTTAAGCAACTTGCCAATCATTGGTGGACTGTATGATATTCAAGGCAAAGAAGGTATTTATTATGAGATTCTAATCAACAGAATGGACGGGATAGTTGCTGTCGGTATGTGCTCGTACCTCTGGCATTTAAATGCTGTTCCGAACTGACTCGTTCTATATTCAGGTACTGCCTGCAGACCTTATCCAGCCTGGCGTCTTCCTGGGTGGAATCGAATGAGCGCCGGTTTCCATTTGGATGACTTTCGTAAATTTTTTGAGGACGGCGACGGCGGGCGTGATTACACCGACGCCATAACTCGCATCCGCCCAGGTGATACTGTGGGCTGTGGCTACGAGTTCCGAACTGGCTCTATATTCTTCACCTACAATGGCATCAGGTTGCCTCCAGCCTTTACTGGCATCTATCTTCCGAGAAGCCAGCAAGATGTTTTTGCTGCTATTGGCGTGGAAGGCCGTTGCGATTTTCAGGTTAATTTTGGTGGAGAGTTGTTTAGATGGAAGGAAGGGAATGAATGGGCCTGGAGGGTAGAAGGACATGTCGGAAGGTTAACTGGTCGTTCGGCGGATCTAGAAGACGAGCTGCCTTCCTACCAGGAGGCTAGGTACTCATAACCTGAATTCAAGCCACTTTCTCTCCTCACCTCTCGTTCATACCATTGCGAACTAGATGTCCCGGCGTAGAATGTGCTGTGCATAGTGTTATTGTATAATTCGCGCTTATACATATGATTGTAACGAACACGACTTACGATGCACATAGAACTCAGTGCCAGTAAGTACAATAATGCTCTACAATTTGGTGCTAAAAATAGCACACAGCCACTGTTTTCTTTCGTACCGTCACCTTCCGCGGCGTATGCCCTTGAACATCCCAGGGATACTAGTCCCCTTCCAACTCATCATATACCCTAGGCTAGCTTTGCCATCTCTAATTGTGAATGGTGAGCCTCTGACTCGCTCTCGACGGGGACATCATTCAAATAGCAATACCCGGACAGTAAGATATTCGCCAGATTGACTTTCGGGCTCTGAAGAAAGCAGGCTATCGTGGTGCAGTGTTTGACAAGGACAATTGCTTGGTGAGCCGCCTTTAGTTATGTGCAGAGCGAGGAACAGTAATTATTCATATCGGCTTTCCGTAGACTATTCCGCATAGAGACACACTCGTGCCAGAGCTGCAGGTACCCAAATTTCTGTTCGCTATATTACGCAACCTCGACCTTACATGACCGCCACTCGTAGGAATCTTGGAAAACATGTCGAGAAACCTTTGGTGATGAGAATATTCTCATCGTGAGCAACTCTGCGGGAACATACCTAGATGCAGGAGGCATCCAGGTTAGCCATCCCACTCGCCCGCAAAAGCGTTGGTTGACAATAGTTTTTAACAGTCCGAGTCTGTCTCTCATCACCTGGGCGTGCCGGTTTTATGTCATAAATCTTTGAAACCGGCGTATTCCTGCATCGCTGACATACGGACCTACTTTTCATCTCTTCGCTCCCCAGTCCATGGCCACGAGTTGATCGTCGTCGGTGACCGCGTGTTCACGGATGTGATTCTGGCCAATCGGATGCGATTGCAGTCGAAATTACCTTTACCACAATCGGCCTCGGAGACTTCAGAAAGCAAGGAAAAATCGGGCACTTCCTCCCATCACCAAGAATTGGTGACAAGTGATCCAGCTTTGCACGGCGAGGGAGCACAAGGTCCATTGTCGATCTGGACTACTGGAGTATGGAAAAGGGAGAGCATGCTTATGCGCTGTCTGGAATCTGGTCTCGTTCGTGCAGTGCAAAAGTATTCGACTCCAGCAGGTGGCCAATCAGATTATAGTCGCTTCATCATCAAAGAGCAAAGCAAGTCTGAATCCTCTAAGAAATTCGGGATGATTGAACGCTTGCTATTGCGCTTCCGACGATCTTGAAGTAGCATTCGAAGAGTTTCAGCGGACGAAATACATCTATCTTCCCCGATCTGGTGAAACAATCAGCAGAAGCGTATAACTCCACTGAAGAACCACTACATGAGCAAGTATTCGCCGAACCTATGCTTTTATGATCTTTAGGATGTGGATTGATTATGCTTAGTTTTGCTGGCTATTTAGGTTTTGTGATTGCTCTAACTATCTCATCGTATTACACATAATCGAACCAAGTCTTGATGCAAAGATTCTTCAATCCTGGTAGTGATTTATCACACCTTTTCTACAAGACGGTGCTTGGCCAGCTGCTTTGCCCACAAACTTTAACCGCGCGCCCCTTCAATTGACATCTTGGACCTCTAGTTGTCTCCACTGTGGAAGGCAAACCTGCATTGTCAGTGAAAATCAAAGCAGAAAGTTGGGCTGAAATAGAAGAGCTGCTCTCTCATGCACAAGAGCTGATGCCGTGTTGGTCAGCTTTAACATTTCTTGAGATATTCGTCGTGTAGCTCTGTGATGCTTCACGGATGCCCTCTGTAGGGACATGGCATCGAAGGAAGGAAGGTGCGTATTTACTGCGCCGAGACTTCTCTCATCTATTCCATTCCAAGCCCATACCATGACGGGAGCCTTCGTGGCGTGTCCTCCCTCGAACTCTCCTCGACGGGAATCGGCTTCGTCATCTTGTCGCGGGGCTGTTTCCTGAGGATGAAAGGAATTGTGGGTGATATTTTCGAGCATGAAAATCTGTCCAATATGTCTGTGTCAGTTGGTTTACTTTTCCAAACAGTTGGAGAATGGGCAGGGCTTATCATGTATATTATTTCACCTTGATGCTTGTAATGTGCATACACAAACATGACACATGCTACTTGCCTGCACATTACAGTACATACACAAGCGACCCCTTCCAGACATTCTGGCATACAAACCGACTACGATTTGTCAAAGACCAGGGTCTATTCTCTGAGAACTTCCCTGGCCAGCCCACCAGCAAGCAATAGTCCCTGCGTCTCAGGCTCAAGTTCACCGGCATCGGCGTCCGAGCGGAAAAGGTCCGACCTGTTGGATACAATGAAATTCAAGCGGACATGTCAGACGAGGGTCAGCAGAGTAGAAAAGTTCACATGTCGTGTCAGAGATAAATTGAAAGAAAGGAACTGACTCTAGGCGAGAAACATAGTTGCCGTCCATCTCCAGAGGGAGCTCCGGTCCTTCATACCTAAATAAGAAGTGAGATATCGAAACATCACTGAAAAGGGAAGATCTGGTAGTCAAGCAGGCTCATTGACATACAGTCCATTCCTGATTACGAATTGCAGGAAGCTCTTCCAATAGGGATCACGGAGAAGAAGGCTGCCATTGCCAATCACCACTAGAAGTTCCTTTGCTCTGGTGATGGCGACGTTCATTCTTGATAATTTGGTCCATAGATCAGAACTATAATCAAGAAGTGGGAAGGACATAACGAACCTCTTGCGCTCAAAGATAAGGCCCATACCCTTCTTGAAATCTTCTTCTAGGAATCGAGCACTAGATCTCACACAGGAGATAATTACGACCCTATTCTCACGTCCTTGGTAATCCTAGAAAGCGAGGGTCCCAAGGAAAGGTTAACGTCGCGTCAAAATTCATCAGCGCATCTTCCCCGCACCAGAGGCTTGTAGCTCGGCACACACCTCAACAGTTCCAACGTCAACGGCACCAAAACCCTCGTTTCTGAGTCGCTCACGGAGCGTCCACACCTGCTTCCTCCATGGAGCCATAACACTGATCTCACTTGGTCGCAGTGGTGGGTCGCTCTCCTTTGAATTGTCGAGTAGCGATCGGATGATGTTCAGCACAATGCTAATCTGCCCCAGGTTGTACCATGACGCACGCTCGTCATTACTCTTCTCCAACGCCTCCGTGCCGATGAATTTGAGCGGGAATTCAGGCTTCGACAGCCCTGGCCAGAATATCTTGCCATTCACAGCACATGGCTCCAAGCTATCGTTGTAGAAGATGGCCGAAGGCGGCATCAAGATGACAGGATGACTTCTGTAGTTCTGTTGCAATTGAAACCCGTCAGCACGCGAATAAGAGCGCTGGAAAGAGCTAACTCCGGGCCAAGACGAACCTTTACGAGGCTGGTGAGCGGCGGTAATCGTTGAGAACTCCTGCGGTGAGCATTGCCCTGCTGGGCATATTGCGCGTAGAGCGGGACCTCAGATAGTCGTTCGAGCAAGGACACTTCAAACTCGGCTGATCGGGCCTCGTCGGATGCCACAATAGGACCCACTGCAAAAAGAGGAGATGAGACGACATCGCGCCCACAGATAGGTATCTACGCACATTGATTCGGATCTCCGCAGAGTGTCAACTGTGGCATGAAGGTCTTCCCTATAATTTCGGGGTTGTAGATATTGGGAAGAACTACTGATATCGGGACGAGAAGCTCCGGTTCAGAACCTTGGGCAGCCTGCAATTAGAGAGCGAGTCAAAATCCGTGGCGACGAGAATTGGGTACGAAGTGTTACCTCGTCGATGAGAAGATGAGTCCAGTGTGGCTGAACCACATGCTTGGGTTCCCGATTGGGATGAAGGGAGGCAGTGACCTCGTCTTCCATGACCATGAGCCTGGAGTTGGTGCATTGTGCCTTTACAAGAATGCTTGCATCCAGACAGGAGCAGACGACGACTCTGTACTGCATGAGCTTCTTGAAAGGCGGTATTGAGAATTTATCATTCTCCACAACTTTCGGGACACCCTCAGATAAGATAGCAGCAATGAGATTCGATAAGCTTACAGCAGTAAGGCTTGATTATATCTGGAACTTCCGCAAAGGTCCTGTTGGGATCATTGAGCCGTAGCATCTCATTTTGTGAGAGATGCTTTTGTAAGCGCAAAGCCAGTGTGTCAGTCGCCGGGTTGGAGGGTGCGCACAGCAAGATGCATGCTTCAGGCTGTATCTTGAAGATCTGCATTACAGCCTCGACAACAGTCCTAATTGATTCGTCAGGCTGAAAGGAGGTTGAGTCATGGAACCATTGACCTGGTCTTTCCAGTCCCAGGAGGACCACAAATAAGATGAGGGACAGGAGATTGGTAGAGTGCGACAGAAGTGACAGCCAACTAGAGCACATAACCACGAATTGAGCGAGTGCTACAGACTTCTGGAAAGAGGACTGACACGCTGTTCTGGGTTCAGACCCGAATCTGTCCACTGGGACTCTTCTATACCACCCTCGAGCAGCATTGCAGACGGGGCGTCATTGAAATCTTCGACCTGAGGAAATACCCACTGCTTCGCTAGGTTGACTCCAGCTTCTTCAGTGTTCAAAATATTCGCGACATAAGTTACGGCATTCTCCATAGTGCATAACGGACGAGCGTTGGTCATGAAGGAGATGTTGAAGTAGAAAGGGATGACATCTTCAGGACCCAGGACGACAAAGCCGTTCTCTGTCTTGGTAGTCTCTAGGGTTAGAGGGACGTAAGTTTGTATATGTTCTTTCAGGGGGAGGCTTGATATATCTAGGGCGAAACGGTCAGTATCGACACAGCACAGTCGGCGCAGACTCACGAACAAGCCCTTCCCTCTTTCTCAATACCGCCACCCTCCCTTCCAAAGCCCAACGGCTACGTTGTTGCCCAGGATCCAGGACCTCGCGCATATGGACGAGGTCTCCGATTTCCAAATGAGGGTGGTTTTCACGAATACCAGGGACCTCCAGAGAAAATTCAGCATCTTTCCAATTCACGACCTTCAGACCCGTCCTCCACAAAACTATTTGCTCCTTCTTATGGACAATTGCGTCGAGCTCCCACCGAAGAATGTCTACCCAATGATGATAATAAGTGTCTTTAGCCAAGATCGGCGCCTTGAAGTCTTGAGGTAGTGGAGCAGCTTTCAGTAAGGAGAGGTTGTCGACGCTGAGGGATTCTTCAATTAATCGAGGTATTAAGAATGACTGTAGATATTTCATTGGAGGGAAAAGAGGAATGGCTGGAAGAGGCTTCAAAGAATACGTTTGTTTCTGGATATCGAATAAATATTGAGGAATATATGCTTCTGCCTATTTCAAGGCATAATTTGCGTGAGCTACAGTAGTCTGCGAGAAGGAAGGCGAAGGCACGAACATAGGCATCAAACTGAAATTCTTTTGTGGTTTTCTACGGCAAAGGCAGCTGAGTACGAAACGAAAAGCTTATCGCGAGGAACTTACATCGTTTTTTTGATTACATTTAGCGTCACTCAACGTAGAAGGATCAGAAGAAGCGGGCGACAAGGTAGGAGTAGACTTTCTCTCATAGTCGGAACCAAAAAACGAATGGGGAGGGAGCAATTCAGACGAGGATTCCTCTTTAACTTGTTTTGAAACTATCTCGGGTCGTACAGGTAGAGATTCTTTCTTAGGGAGCAAGATAGGACGTGAACGATATCCTGGTAAAGGCGCTAAGCGGCCCTTCCAGTGCTCGTGAATCAGAGCAGTGTCCGATGACGGCGAGGTGCTGGCGGGTACGGTTGACGGTGAGGTCTCTCTGGGGGATGTAGGCATTCTGTGAAGCGGGATAGCTAGTCCCGGAGGATGCAGTGGGGCGCTAGTACTACTGGGCGCTGAATGCTCCGACGGGTGGTGGTAGGGAGGATTGTACCACCCGTTGTGGTCGACGTGGTAGTGGCCAGCTGCAGGAGGTTTCGCGAGAGGATTTGGCATGTGGAGGACGGAAACAGAAGGCGACACAGGATAGGGAGGAAGATAACCAGGATAAAGCCCATTAGAGTTAGAGTTTGCGCTGGGGCTATGTGGGCTATATTGGGCACCGACCACGATGTGGGGAACATTGGTGGGAGACACTGGCGACTGGGCGTAGACGTACGCGGCATGCGCATACGCGTAGTGGTTACTCATTGGGGCCGCAGTCGGGCGACATTGGCATGCTAGCCAGCTTGCGCGTCGCGTTCAGTCGTGGTCAGGACCAAGGAGCATTCAACGTCGCTGGTACACTGCTGTCCCTTATTTGGTAGCCGTCGTCAATCATTGATCGCGTCTATTCTTGTGTCTATCAAAGTCTAATTACACTTCCTACCGCATTGCCTACAGTGTCTCGACGACCGTGCTGCAGCACTGAAGCTGCTCTATCCCACTGTTTCCATGGTTCCTGACCTCCAACTACGCGGGCACGAGCAGTCAAGAAAACCGATTTCTCTAACAAATCCAGACAGTGTTGCGCACATATGACCAGGCATTGAGCCACGCTATCTAGCAACGGCTGACTCTGGTCCAAAAAGTGAGTTGAAGGTATCGAAATATGTAGCGATCTAGGGAGTCTCCAGCACCGTAAACGTTGGAGCCAGGAAGCCTCGGAAGCAGAATCCGAACTGGAAAATAAAGCTAGAAATAGATGCTTCGACGAAACGCGAAATATGCATATGCCTTCCGTGTCAGTCCCGAGAAGCATGGCATGCTCTGCTGAAGGAGACAGGAGTAATATAGTGAATATCTTTGCTGAAAGATATGAAATTGTCAGCGTCGCAGAGGCTCGTTCATCTGGAGAGATGACGAGACGGGGCATGCTGGGATCCGCGGCAACGAGAGTTACCTCCATCCCCATCTCTCGAGTTCTCCGTCTTAAGAATTTGATAACACGCCTGCGCGCAAATCGTTCCAGGGCACCTTCATCTAACCATTTGACGCCTCCTGCACTACTCGATGGTCGGCTTTCCGAAGCAGAGGCGGAACTCCAATCTTGGACACCCGGGATTGGCTCAGGACGAATAAAAACATCCAACCGCTTTTGATAATGTAATTTCCATGCCATAAACAAGATACGTGGCATGCTCAAGAAGAGCACGAAGGGTGCCTTGAAAAGGGCGAAAAGTAACGAAGGACTAGTCAGAGGGGTGGCCTCCGTTGGACGAAGGAGGGCCGACAACTTTAATTGGCCCCTTTGACCCGGGTCTGTGCTGGAGGCAGTATAGAGGTGAACGCGCACAGCGGGCTTGGGCGGCAAGGCTGTGGACTCGGACTGAGATTCAGCCATTGGAGAATGGGTTGGCCGCTTCACTGCAACGGTATAGAAGCCTGAACGGTCATTGAATGGTGAGACATGGAATTCACGAGGAAATGTCCACTGGTGGTCATATCTAGTAGGAGCCCAGGTCAGAAAGCCGCGAGGGATAAAAAAGCAACGAAGCACACCCTCGGGGAGCATCTGGGTCTTCGTCCCGATCGACCTCAAGGACATGCACATGGCTCTCACCAAAGGTGTTATGAATCTAACGATAGGTATGGGCATTGATTAATCGAATCAATCAGACGGCGAATTTGAAATGCTGACCTCAAGGACTGCCGACCAAAGGATGCCTTGAGGATTGTAGCAGAAATAGACGGTCAATGGGTTGATACCCTCGAAGCCCAGATAGCTCGGCATGGTCAGCATCCACGCATCCTCAAGCAAATATTTGTCCCCCACGTAGCCTCGAGCCTCGAGGAGAGCTACAAGCTTCTTGCGGATTGATCCAGGCTGTTTCGTCAGATAGGGCTCGGGACGAATGCCGGTGATTCTTCCCCATAGACCACCATATCCAAAAACCCAGCCCCTCACTAAATCCAGACGGCGGCTCTCCAGAGCATTAAGAGACACCAGAAAAGCCAGTGTAGGATATGTGAAGGCATGGGCAGCTTCAACTGGAAGAAGACGAGAATGGGTGACTTGATTCTTCAAGATATATCCTTGGGAAGTGGTAAAAGGGCGTCCGCCAGCAGAGTTATAGAGAATAGCAGACAGAGAAAGACAAAAAAGGGTTATACAAATGTCGAGGGACACCGTCGACATGGCCGACCATGATCAATCCGGAGTCGATGGCAACTGGCAAGTCGATACTTCGCAGAACGCGGGTCCTAAATTAGACAACACGCTCACGTGATATGTTTGTATCCTGCCTCCACGGTCCGTGAGGTTAAACTTAGTCCAGTAGGCCCAGACGCGCGATGGTCACCAAGGAACCTCCCAAGCCAGCTCTTATCCTCGCTACCCCAATCAACGTCGAGGAGAGCCGTGCAAAGAGGCATGAGCGCCAGCAGTCGCGTTTCCGAGACAGAGGAGGGTAAGTCATGGTTTCTTGTCGATCACGAGCGATGTCACTTGCTCACCACAGCTGCACCTTTGCGTAAACAGGATATTTGTTCCAAGCAGCAGGAGCACTCTGGCTGATATTCTCCTTGGAAAGGCCCCCCCTCTGAAGAAAGCCCCTCGTAGGAGTGCCTCTGCATCACCCACTAAACGGAAGGGTCATGCACCAAACGGTGACACTCCAGATTTAGTATTAACTGCGCGTCATGCAGTATCTTCTCGAAGGAGCAGTCCTCGTAAGCAAGAGCGCAGGTCATCCATTGATAGTGCTAAGAGCATACCTGCCGTAAAATCTAGTAGGCATTCAATCTTATCCTGCGTGCGTCATTCTGACCATACATCCTCACAGCGGCTGTCAAGACCACGGACAATATCAAGACTGCACCGAAGGAGAAACAGGGTCTGTCATTTTATCTCCTACCATGTGTTACTGTAAAACTAATTTTGTACAGT
>NHYE01005533.1:0-40207 GCA_002938385.1 Gymnopilus dilepis | reverse complement strand
TTCAGATATGAAGTAACCTCAGAGTTGCACAAGGACCAGTGCTTGTAGTCGACTGTTCGGCTATCGGAATGACGCGATGACAAACACTGGCCAGCTGAAATTTCCTCTGCCCCGTCACCAACCACGACGGTCCTTCAGCAACCCCAGGTCAACATACAGACTCTGTCGAACAAGGGGCGGAACATTTATCGACGACGTTCACTCTCCTTCATGCGCTCCCTTAGTTCAGTCCTGGACGACCCAAGTTACCGACAGTCCAACACACCACTACGCTCTACCACCAAAAGCAAGTCGCGAGTCTGTTCTTTCGCGTCTTGCACGTGTCTGCATCGAGGCTGTCAGATCTCACAGATGGCGCTGAAGATAAGAGGACGAATTGCATAGGCACGAGCTCAATGTCTTTCTGACATCTTTGATATTTCTAACTCTTGCCCTGTTTCTAGACTTCTGTGCGCGACGTCGTCAAACGCGGAAGACATGACCTCGCCTTGGGATTCAGTATTGTGCAAAACATGCCTCGCAGGTCTCTTCTCTCGTAATGGCTTTCAAAATGCTCTCGTCACCTCCTCAGACGATCCAGGCTACACGTATTCTACCACGTGGCATGGCATTGAACGCTCCTCTGTCGAGGAGGGTTGCAGTTGGTGTGCACTCCTCGCCATCTACAGGGCTGCTGCGGCTGCCAAGGTCCGTGCTGAAACCGGCGCGGTCACTTCCGCAGAACAGGTCTTTCAAGTACGCGTCTGTATCGATAGTCAACGAAAACCAGACACCGCCAGCGAGCTACGCTTATACATTGATTCGACAAAAATTGGGACTTTCAAGGTGCACACACGCCAAGGTATGTTTCTAAAGAAATTGCAACAAGGAGTTCAAGACTGACAAGGATATCGATTTGTCGCCGTCTAGATGACCCAGCAGCAGATCATCTTGGCATTGAAGACCCTCTAGGCGAAATGTCCCCTTCTATCGACTGGAACCTGGCGTCACAGATGGTTAACGACTGCGCTTCGCATGAGTCCTGTGCGCCTCCAGCACCCAAACCATTCCCTACTCGACTAATCGATTGCACGGATCCCGATAATCCTCGCCTCAAAGTCACGGAACAAGGCACCAATGGTCATTACGCTACTCTCAGCTATGTCTGGGGTGGCCCTCAACCTTCCTGTCTGACGACTTCAAACATCGATCAATACCAGCAGCGAATCCCCACTCCCCTTCCCCAGACAATTACGGACGCCATCTTTGCGACCCATAAACTTGGCGTGCGGTACCTCTGGATCGACGCCTATTGCATCCTGCAGGATTCCGAATCCGACAAGCTCCATGAAATCTCCAAAATGCATGGAATATACGAATCATCCTACATTACCCTGACCCCGGAGTTTGCTTACAGCGCTGCTGATGGCTTTCTCCCAGAACATCGCCCGGTTATACGCCTGCCTTTTTTCACACCTGGACCAGATCGTCATGTAGGGACCATGTTTGTCCGTCATGGGCTCGAGGTCAAGGCCCAGTGGGAAAGCCGTCTACTCCAGCTACGCGCCCAAGCGAGCGAGAACTTGCTAGCCTATGAGCACATCGACACCAGAGCACCTGTACATACCCGCGCTTGGTGCTTCCAGGAGCTTACGCTTTCCCCGCGCGTCCTCTTATTCTGTTACCCAGAGGCATACTACAGATGTCGCAGTGCTACAACGCGAGTAGTTCAAGGCATTGCGTATAAACCCCGCCCGGACTTGACCGGGATGCGTTACCTTTTCCCTCATGAAACACCTTCAGCAGATTCAGCAATCGCTTTTAGTCAAGATAATCGAGATGGGTTGCAGGAGTTATGGCACCACATAGTCCTTGAATATTCAGAACGGCGGATGACGTTACCGGAAGATAAACTGGTTGCTGTTGCCGCGGTGGCTGAGGCGTTCAGCTTGGCAGGAGCTGGGGAGTACGTCGCAGGGCTCTGGCGTCAAACACTCCTGGAAGACCTCATGTGGGAGGTTATCCATGAGTCAGATTCTAAAGATCCATCAGAGTATCGTGCTCCTTCCTGGTCCTGGGCGTCGACCAATGATCAAGTACACATGGGATCTTTGACAGAAACTCAAAGGAAGACTGTCACAGAAACAGCTGACATTGTTGATTGTACTGTCGTGCCCAAAAGCTCCATCAACCCCTTTGGCGCCATCTTTTCGGGTGTGCTCGTCCTTCAAGCCAAGATGGAGTCGGTCCTGTGGAATCCCGGACGTCGTTGTTTCATCGAGGAGGAAGGGGGCACTCGTGATCCTGATGAATTCCGCAACCAATATTTTTTCCTCGTCCTAGCTAGCGGTAGCGCGGACGACTTGGGTAAAGTCTGGATTATAGGGCTCTTCGTCCTGCCCTCCACTCCAGAAGGAACATATCGCCGAGTGGGTCAGCCATATAGAACTTCGTACATTCCGACATGGTACGGAACAGCCTTGAAACGCGTCATCAGGCTGGTATGAGGTTCGTCTCGGAATTTGACTGCTCTTTAGGGCTACACACTTGCCCGTGAAACATATTAGGGTATCTACAAGACAAAAAAGGTGTCTTAAAACTTTATAAATGTGTACATGATCTCGATTCTCGAGGCCGAGAGCGACGTTCAGAACTGGCTCATGACGTGTCCTATCGAGAATCGCGCTCTTGACGGACCTTTAGGCGCTCTCTTCGAAGTTCGATGGCTTCGTCCATGTCGACTTTTCCACCCCGCAGTGTGTAACGTGCGTCCAACGCCAGTGCCAGGCCATCCAGCATATCGATCCGATCAGAAGTTGGTCCTTTGCGCAGATTCAATGCCTCCTTGAACAGCGTGATGGCTTGATCTAGGTCTCCTCCATCTCGCACGACCTTAAATCGAGACTGAAGAGCATATGCCAGGTTGCACAAGGATAGATGGCGGGAAGGGTCGCCAATCTGACGCATCTCTAAGACGTGCCGGTTCAACTTCACAGATTCGTCAAGGTCGCTTGCACTGCCTCGTTTTGTACCACGGGCTTCTAAGGCTAATGCAAGGTTATGAAGTGAACGCCTGTGTACGGCGTCCGATGCTGATGGGCGAAGTCTCAAGGCCTCTCGGTATAGTGAAATAGAATCCTCGATGTCCTTTGCCTGACCCTTCTTTCTGTAACGTGACTCCAGGACTGTTGCAAGGTCGTTGAGAGACGAAGCACGACATGGGTCAGTGGACGTCCGAACTTTGACAACTTCCTGGAATGATGAAATCGCATCATCAAGATCTGACGGGTTGGACTGATGGGCGTAGCGTGCCTTGAGAACGGCTCCCAGTTTAGCAAGTGTATGGGCATAGGCTGAATGTTGCGGAGGGCAAACTTCAAGCGCTTGTTTATGGAAAGCGATGCTCTCGTCAAGGTCTGTTGATATTCCATGCTGTTCGAAACGCTTTTGCAGGCTCTTACCCAGTTCTAAAAGCATGCGCCTCAAACCATCGTTCGCGACTGGTCTGACTGGGCTGCTGGCCTTTCCTTCTTGAGGTTCTTCGGAGGTAATCATGCTAGATGTCATAGAAGCATCTGAGCGTCCTTCATCTCGGAGTGCTTCGGCCAAAGCCTTCCATGTCTCTGTATTGCTTGGCTGGAGTTGGGCACTTAACTCAAGGCACTGAATATGATACGCCAGTGTCGAGGAATCTTGGTTCCCTATAATGACTGCCACCTTGTGTAGTAACTCCGACGGTGAAGAGGCGCCGTTGAGAGAGTTGTATCTGCCTTGAGACTTCGGCGAAACGAGCGGAAGAAATAAGGTTGCCCAGTCATGCAAGTCTAAGGCAGAGATAGACGCGGCGTCCTCAACGCCTCTTTGAGGTCCCTTTGTTATGTGCATCAGCCAAAATTTGATGGCATAGCGACGAAATGGTGAAAGGTCAGGATTACTGCCTTCCGAAAAATTCTTCTTGACGATAGCGGAAAGCCCCCTATCAATGAATTGGATGCATTTCTTAGCCATGTTAGAATGCGCCTCTGGAATATTGACTCGGAAATCAGGCTCGGTGTCTGCGGACTGAAGGAACTCGAGGAAAGAGGCGTGAAAGCGATGCTCTGCCGGAGAGATGGTCCCGCTTCCGAGGTCGCCTTGCCTTTGGAGAACTCCAAGCCTTTCATGTATCACCTCTACGAGAGGTAACGGGATGTCGAGGAGGAAAGCGAAGTCATGCATTGGTAGAGGCTCCTGGAGGACCATCGTTGCTTCTAAGAAATTGTGGAGAGTTCCGCGAATATCCCTGGCTACTAGATTTGCGAGTGCATCACGATAGAGGCGGTCCAGCTGTCGATCCTGTCCTCCAATTATCTTTCCTCCTGAAGATAGTATTTCTTCCAGAGTTTCATGTGGATATCTAGAGCTGAATTTGTTTAGGAGCAACGATCGAGCTTGCGCCGCCCATATCAGCAAGCCGCCCGAATAAACCGCTAATCGTCCAATCTTCTCTTCGTCAGGATCATGCCCTCTCCAATTGATCCCATCCGATTGGAAATGGTGGCGAAAATAATGTTTGACAACTTCGTCTGAAACCGAGGGCACGCCCCGAGCTCGAAACGACACTCCCTCTGACTCGACCAGCGTCTCGATGAACTGGGTCGATCGGCTCGTCAGAATAAGTTTGAAAGGAATTGGCTTGGAAATACGGGAGATTTCTTGGAGAAAGTATTTGCTCTCGGTCCATTCATCCAAACCATCAATTACAATTGCAAGCTTCCTTTGACAATCTGGCAGATTGCGGATTGGATCCACCAGATACGCTGATAGATAGTCGCCCAAGGTATGATGCAGGTTATCGAGCTTCCTTGCCGCCTGTGCGATGTCTCCGAGAGTTTGTGGATGCATCCGTCCTAGTTGCCTCGAGATCATCTGGACAACTTTGCCTGCAGGTTCAGTTCTAAGGTGCCTCAAGAACACGCCTCCTGCAAGCCTGTCATCGGACCGCAGAAGTTCGACAAGCTTTTTTGATAGTGTTGATTTACCAACTCCAGCGGCTCCATACATCCAGAGGACGGTATCCCTTGTCTGCTCATCAAGCCAATCGTAGACGTCGTCTATTATATCATCACGAGTGCCTTGTAGATATTCGTTATGACCATAGTCAGGATGACATGGCAAATTGTCCAACAAGGCAAAATCTGTTACGTGCCCAGTCAATAACTTAATATCTCTAGATCGTAAGATGACCAACCGAATTTGGTATTGAAAGAGTCAGCGTCCAGTTTTATATGAACCAAAGTCTCATTCTGTTTTCATCAGTATCTTTATATGATTTTCTTGCGAGAGGACCAACCTGGAATAGCTGAATAGCCGTCGTCAGCCTTTCTCTCAGAGCTTGCAGTTCATCCATCAGGGCTGTCTGTTGAATCATTCTAGAAAGAGTACTGCGCTTGCTGAGCTTGTGGCAATCGTTGGCTATCTCCTCAAGGGCCCTAGATCCGATGGATAGATAAGGAGAAAATTTAATGCGACAATGTTTTCCTTACTCAGAAAATTGGTGCATTGATATTTCAAGCTTGCCCTGAACTTCCTCCGTGTGTTGTGGGGCACTAGAAATGACAGCCAAAGAGGCGACGAACTCTCCTGCCGTAGCTGCAATTCTCATCATTCCATTATAATTGGACCGAGTTTGCTTGGAATCACCGTCAGTCTGACGGCAGGAAAAATGCAGAAAGACGTACAGATACTGCTTGCAGAAGATTTACGACTTGTCCGATTACCGGCTGGAGCCATGGCACGGGAGCCAAAGAAGTAGCGTGCTCTATGAGGCTCAGGACCGCGATACTCGGCCCTAACGCAATATCTATAACCTTTGCGAGTGTCAGAGCTTTCGTGCTACGAGCTTTGTCGCTACAGCAACCGATTTGAGCATTCTCAAGGATCTGACGGGGCGGACACTTACCACAATTTGTAATTGCTCTTGATCTTGTCGATCTGTCTCCTTACGACTCCAGTCGTCAATTGAGTCACGTCAGCATCATCCAAAGACCAGGGGTCAATTTGGTCGAGTAGCCTTTGAGATTTAGACGGGTTAGAGCAAAGAAGTATGCAGAGCTGGGTTCAAGTTCTTACATATGAAACTCGTTCACAGCTGCCATACTGTCTGCGGAGTTCAAGTCGCCACACGCAATGAGCTCAACACAAAATCCTATGCAGGTCTCAAGAACATCGGTGAGCTGAAATGCGAAAAGTTTCAGCAGTGCAACAGGCATAAAAGGAGGAAAAAATGATACTTTGTGTTTGTCGTCCCCGTGATGAATGTGAAGGATTCGTTCAATGAGCTTCTTCAGGTCCTCCGGGCTCTCCCGCAAAACATAGGCAGTGTGAAGTCTGGCAATATCTCTCCTGAAGTCTTCAGTCTTTTGGAAGGCCTCCCTACTCGAACTGAGTGGAGCAGGAGGCGCGGAATCTACCTCTGTGGGCACTCCATTGGTTGGGCTAAGGGAATTGCTGACTCGGAAAAGTCTGTGCGAGGGAAGTGGGAGAAGTGATTTGATTTTGTCAGAATGGTCACGGTGCTTTGCTTTGGATGCCATCCTGATTGAACGAACCGGGTTGGGCTGAATTGACGCTTCAGTGGAAGAAAAGGCTGCTCTTATAACATTCACGGGCACAGCAAGCACCGCCAGCAGGCTATTGCTGACATATAGACTATTCTTGAGCGTTCACTTTTTCAGAAGTTGTTACCCGAGTCCCCATTATAGGTTTTCCTGAATCCTCATTTACGTCTGGAGGTGAGAACCCTGACGATTGGCCGATCACTGGGGCAATCAGGTTGCATGACAGACCAGTGCTCATATGAGCTGTACGACGTGAACGTTGACAGAAGAGTCATGCCAACGCACTGTGATTCTGTGCTTGCCGCGGCGCTTCCGGCAGTTGATATGCACAACAGATTCTCAAATGCAATTTATTCGCAATTATGTAGTGAATTGGCGGTTGGTCGTCCATCCATCCCATGCATTCCTCCCCGGGCCCGTTTTATTTAAGTGCACTGTATCGGAGTGGTCCAAGCTCGACAGAAAATGAAGGGCAACGCACATGCGCATCTTATCACTGATATTGTACGGGGAGGATGTACATACGACGAAATCACAAATATAAATATCTCATCAGATAATTACCATTAACACAGCGTACTTCGGAGCGTTGAAGGGTCTGTACCTTAACGCTCTTGTTGCCTCAATCCAACTTGACTGCGCAAGCACCGCAAATAAACGCGTCCCATAACTTCCGTGTCGATCCAAACTTTCCTTCTTCAAGGTTCGAACCCGCTTTACTTCGAAGTACGGGGAAGGGGGTGTCTCTATCAAAAATCTTCGCTCGTTCCGGTGAAAATGGATCGTCACGCCCGTGGTTATTCATATCATTCGGGCCCTGAGCGATCCGAGAGACTAGGTCATCGTCTTCCTGAAAAAGGACTCTGTCAATTCGAGAACTAGACGTGGACTGCTGGGTACTTACACGCACATTCACACCCGGATTGAGGTCCTGAATAGAGAACATCGAAGCAGGACTCTGGCTTTCATTGTCGTCCACGGGCGTAGTGGGATCACTTTCAGACATGCCCCCGTTGTCATCGGATTTGGCAGAATCATAGCCCTCCAGCCCGTTCTCCTCATCATCCGCGTCGTCTTCATTTACTTCGACTGGAGAGAGTAACTCGGGGATTTCAGCTGGCTGTCCATCTTCCGTTGCTGCGGAAGCTTCGACCAAGCGCATTGCCACATCCTCCAACGTCAGGGCCGACGCTCCTTCCGCCCCCTTCACTTCATGCGTCTGCGTCACTTCCCAACCATCCATTCCCAGGTCGCCAGAGCCCACAGGCTCCGCCTTGTCCTCCTTTCGCAGAGCCCTGCTTCTCGATTTGCTCCTCCTCCTCCAACTCCCAATCCGCGCCAAGAAACTAGAAGCCGACTTGTCCCTCTTCACTGTGAGAGGACGGACCACGCCTACGTCATGATCAGCACCAGTAGCATTTGCAACGCTTTCGACGGGCGCTGAACTGTCCTGATGATTGGTAGAACAGCATGTGGAATGTTGTGAAGAGAATTGATCGACGTTATTTTCAGCTGATGACGCCAAATTCATCGAGGAAGCCACTTCGGGCAGGGCTTGAGGTGTCACAGGAGCTGCTAAGGAGGATAGCGAAGCTCGGAGTGATTTCCAGGAACGAAGTGAAATCGAAGAAGGCGGCGACGAAAGTGGAGTAGTTGCTGAAGTAGAAGTTGATGAACGACCATGATGCCCATAACAGGATGACGACCTCAAGCTGGACGAAGACGAAGCAGCGCTGCTGGCTGCGGAGCGAGCTAACGAGGAAGAAGGCGACAGGGCATGGGATTTGTTGCGCAAGTTGTTCAGGCTCGTCCTGTTCCAAACTCGGGTTGACCTTCGATGGCTATCATGCGTCGGTGGAGGATAGCTCAACCAATCCGCCGTCTGAGCCTTATCGTCTGGATTTTCGTTCGTTGATCCAGAAGTAGAAGCCGCAGATTGAGAAGACTTCCTAGTCACCAGCGAAGGTCGCCTGGACACGCCATTCCCAGCGTTCGCGCTGACTGGCTGCTTCCCTGGCTTCAAAGAAGCACTGCGAGATGAAGCGTTCTTCCTCCTCGCCATTTCCTTCGCTGAGATGGGCATGACGACGCCAGGAGCGCCGAGGCCGAGCCTGGAAAACTTAGGGGTCGTCGCATATGGCGACAATGTGTACCAGGAATTGTCGATATCGTTCTGGGGCCCTGATGTTACAGGTGAAGTGGGAGACCATGGTGTGGATCCCGAGGAAGTAGATTTGGCTGAGGAAGGCGAAGAAGCTGATGCTGAAGAAGTAATGGACGGAGCAACGAAGCTCGACCTGCTGGTCGGGTGTTTCAGAATAGGCTTGGGAGTGGCCGAATGATAGCTTGTGCGCCACGACTGCCGACTGTCGCCCTCGAAGTCCGAGTCTTCTGCAATGACAAAACTGACAGGCCTGCTGCTTGGACCTGCAGACGACGATAGATACGAATAGCGGGCACGAGCACCACTCGACGATTCTGCCAAGGAAAGACGGCTCCTAGGCACCCGAAGATTGCTGTTGATGACGCTACTGGAGGGTGCAAGGCTGCCACGTTCAGGGTTATCAGCGCAAGACTCGAGGCGGAGATGTATGCCCGCCTCTTGTACGTCTCCCTCTTGCAATGTAACCAAGACGGACGAGGGTCGCTGTGGAATGCGGACACCAAAGTCGGATATAGATGCAGGAGAGGCAAGAGAAAATCTTTTCCTGTGAGTGGATATATCTGTTTCCGGACCGGGAGCCGTCGATGGACGTCTTCGGTGTCCAAGCCGCGAATTTGTAGAGGATGGGTCAAATGAATAATCTGCGTATAAGGAGACAGGACGGGCGAGCGTTTGGGTTGATTTGGATTTGGAACGGAGATGAAGAGATGGAGGAGGTGATAAGCCGTTCGAACGACTGTCTGGTGAATCGAAGGGTGGGTCGTTGAGGGATACGACAGCTGGCCCTGCTAAGGGAGAGGAACGCAGTGGTTTGCGGCTGGAAGCTGTAGGCGACCGATGAGGGGCCTGAGGGCGCACATGTCTTGAAGGCCCGAATGCAGAATTTGGCTCCTTCTGAATGCCATTTACGTCGCCAACCAGACTCTGTGAAAACGACCGGTCATTTCAGGACCAAGGAGAATGTTTGCTGGACGTACCATCACTGTCCGAAAGTATTCCTACTGGGATCCGAATTACGAGATGTGTACGAGATGCGACCTTGTTGGACGTCTTTCGTACGTTGAAGACGTGGCAAGGAAAGAAGTTGAGGAAAGGAAGGAGTTATGCTGAAACGAAGCTTCTCGATTTTGATCAAGCTTTGATTGAAGAAACAAAGGAAGTTGAGGCCGGATGTGTCGTTCGTTGCGGCTGACGGAGATGATCAGAGAAAAAAAGGGAGAACAAAGAGAGGGGGTTACTGGGTTATGTATGAAAGGGTAGTCAAATTATTCTCGTACCTATAACGCCTTGGAGTGATGCCAATTTGATCGACGCTCGGCCGCCAGATAGCCAAGAAGCGAATTCGACGGAATGGATCGCGATTGGAGGAGAAGCCGTGCTAAGACTCGGTCCAGGCACCCAAGGATGAAATCAATTCGTCTTACGCAGGCGATAAGCATCACTAGCGTTGACACGTTTTATGGCTGGCCCGCCCTTCTTATCTGCACAGCGCGGAGCCATGTAGTTGGCTATTCCCAGTCTAATGACCAGAATAAAGCCACATTGAAAGACGAGTATTAGCGTCCATATGCGAAGAGCGAGTTCTGATCAGAAGCTCTAAGTTTGAAGGCGCGAGACGCTTGTTATGTCGAACCATCCCGAACGTGGAAGAGCGGAAGAAAGGTCAAATTGATTTGAAAAGCGAGCGCCACGATACGTGTTGTGCCGAGCAAAGCTGTGTCTAAAAAATGTCAGCAAGATCTATAAATAACTTCAACATTCGCTCGCTGATCGTCCAAATCATAAATGTTCTCAAGTTCAATAAATGTGTTCTCAGGGAGCGCTGCTTCTCTCAAACAGATTGATTAGGCACGAATACTCTCAGCTCTTATGTATTGGTAACTGCTTTGCAATATAGAAAGAGTTTGAGTCCAAATTACAAGCCCCAGTGAAGGACGAGTAACCGCTCATTTCGAGCTCAAGCCATTCAATCCTCTTTAGTACTGTCATCGTTCATACCTAAGAACAAGCTATTCCGGTCGATTCATCCGTATCAGTCGCAAGCGAAGCTCAGCTTTGACCGACACATTACTTCCGTTCCAATAGCATGACTGCATGGCAGAATTAGCTGAAGCTTTCATCAAGGTACGAGTCACAAGATTAGTACTTACAATGTGCTCATGGATGTATAGTAGCAGCAGGATGCGACATCCATCTCACCATCCACACGAAATTCTAACCATGGGATCCCAGGGAATCAACGGTGCCTTCAAAACTCAATCCAAATCTGCTCAACGTTTGAGACGCCTGGAGAACTAGCCAGACCCTCGGTCAGCCGCCCCTCATCGAATGCATTTGGTCGCACGAATCTGTGAAGGTCTTCTAGTATTGAGTTAAGTACGGCACCCGTACCGACAAAGCTCCAAATAACCCGCAGGTCTAATTTAGTTGCGCCGCTGCTGGGTAGTCAGGTCGCACTAAATTGCGTTATACCTAGGAACTTAGGTGTGTCCTGCACAGGTAAAGTCATAAGCAAGTCAGCTGGTCAACGCCAAAAAATATGCATGTCGTCTGCTGTCCATTCAACGTCAAATCATAGTATGCCGACGAAACGACATGCCACTGTCAGGCTACTAGGCTAAGTACTTCAGATTAGTAACTCAACATTGCATAAGTAAGGCGACATAGTTCGCGCGATGTGTCAATCAAGAGCGGGTTTAAGGCCTGCGGAAAAACGGTGGTCTCATTCAGTCCTTTCCCAGTCATGAAAACGTTCGAAAACTGGGCTCAGGAGTGCTTTAGTCACCCTTGTGTAGTCCAGAGGCTCAAGCAAACTTCTCATCGTGGGCGATGGTATCACTGAAAGAATCTCAAAAGAATCTTTCGAAGCATCCAAACGCGACTGTATCTGGAGGTCGACCTCACCATGCATGATGACGTCACGAGAAAGAGAAAGGCAAGGAAAATAAGCACCTGCAGGAGATCAGCAGCTTCATCAGTATAAGGCGTCATCCAGCAGCCTTAACCGAAGCCAAAACTGACGACAGGTACTGGATATACCGCGGAGCGCCATGTGTTCGACGCTTAGATTCGCGGGGTTTGCGCTAGAGCGGTGGTTCTCACCTTCCTAGACCAGATCGCGCTAGATAAGAAGCAAGAGAAAGCTGCTGCCCTCTAGTCTCAGCAGGACATGCGGCAGCCTCGCAATTGCAGTCTTAGATGCAAATTGCGTAGGCAAGTTTCCAACTCCCTTGGTACGGTAGCATCGGCGACCCATCCGTCCATATACAATAGGCGATGAATGAGCCAACAAGCGAGATCGAAGATGTGCGATGAACTCCAGATAGAGCACCAGCAGCTATCTCAACGAGCAAGTCCCATTTGAGTCAAAGGCAGAGGCTATGAGTGGTGTGATGATTAACCAATTGATATCGTAAATACACATGCAGTCGAGATCGGCCGTCTAATGTGATGCCTTCTTGCCTACAATAAATCAGTTCAGCTACCATCTGCAAATCAAATCTCGCAAATCAAGACAGAAAAGAAGGCACAGCACCCGTAGAGCGCTCTTGGAAAATAACCAGCCTTCCGGACAACGAAAGATCAAAGGATAACGGAAAACCACTCACCATCAACGAACATATTGCGCGTCGCAGCAGGGAGCGTGCAAGTAATACCATCCAGCTCCTTCGTCATCTTCACCTGGCACCCCAGTCGGCTCGTGTCCGTCAGCCCGAACGCCATATCGAGCATATCATTTTCGTCGTCCTCTGGCTCGGGCAGCAGGTTGTAGTACTCCTCTGGCAGGATGACGTGACATGTGGAGCATGCCACTGAGCCCTCGCAGGCCCCTGTTGAGCAATGAAGGTTAGCAAAGATGAAAGCATGCGGGAAGGGCAGCAGGGAGAGATAAGCAATGGGAGATCGGGGACGAGGAAGGGGGATGAATGTGCGAACACGTTTATGGAGAGAAATGGGATACAACAGGGAAACAGAGGCACAAGGAAGACCGACGTACCCTCTAAGTCGACGTCGTACTCATGGGCTATCGATAGGATGTCATCTCCTTCATTAGCCTCGACCGTTTTGATGAGATTCCCATTTGAATCCTTGAAATGGACTTTGAGTCTATAGGACAAGTGATAGGGAAGGATGTCGAGGGGGGAAGGCAAAAGGAGAATGCTCAGAATGGCGAGTAAGAAGGTGGATAAAGGAGCTCACCCAGTGCCAGGGGCTGGTCTATCAATTCCTCCGTGCTGGACGACTGTTGATACGAAAATCAGTTTTACTTCCGGAACAAGCGCACTTGCGGCACATACCTGCAGAAGAGTGCAAATGGCGGCTACGAGCATTCCAAGCCCGTGTCCTGTTATCCGACAATGAACTCCTCTCTAGCAGTGCGCTCCTGGACCTTCCGACTGCGGTTGGCAGCAGACCCGTCAATACGAGCGAATGGGTATGTAACAGGCGACAATGTGGGGTGAAGCTGCTTTGTGGACGATTTCGTAGAGCAGCTTGAGGTAAAGGTGACAGTTTCGGGGCTTTGCATCGAGAAATAGGTCGTGATAGGCCATTAAGAGGTGGTTTTGAAAACATCGCAAGAGTCAATAATTAACGAGTCATAGAAGTTGGTTTTGTGGTGCCTGCAAAGGTCGTTACTTGGATTCAGGAGCACAATGGGAGAAGTGAGGTGCGACTTACAAGAAAATCCCGTCAAAGGGACAAAATACTTTTGCGACGCAGTGGTCGACTCCGAGGACGACAGCGAGGAAGGCTGACAAGGCTCACCATCGGACGCGGAGAACCGCAAAACAAGGACATCCACGTGACGCTTGCTGACAAATATTAAAAATTCGGTACATTTTTGGAGCCTCACTAATGCTTAGAATTTCATGACTTTCGCTTCACGTTGCCTCGAAAGGTCTTTACGATACTGTACAAGCTCTTTTTGATTCCACTTATGTTGACAAAGAAGTTGAAAGAAAAGAATTCAATTTTTTGGGATGATCTATCTTTAGACCCGACTTGCTGACAGTGACACGCCTCGCGTGCCGTTCGAACCCGCCGCTGTTCGCCAACAGTTCTCTTCCAGATGTCCAGGTTTCCTCTGCTATACGGTATTCCAGTCACTTCTTCGGCATCCAGCCTACATCAGGAGGCCTGGAGTATACAGGTGCTAACGATGCAGACAAGGGAGCAGTTATTGCCTCCAAGGTGAGCCACGAACAGAGACATAAAGCACCAAGTACTGATGCCCTTGGCACGAAGCTACACTTTATCATCCAGAATAGAGATTGTGATGCTGAGGCGGAGGGCGTGAGGGTAAGAGTCGGCCTCGATCGTGGGCATCTTATGCAAACTGTCCGCGCAAGCAAGCTCCGTATGAGTCGAAGTACGCGTTGCGCCTTGGCCAGCTGTTCTTGCCTGGACATCTCGACAGATGGAGCATCCCTGGGGACATATAGGCATTCCATGGCCTCAGAATGACAAGATGCTCGGTGTCCTTCTCTCGTGCATATAGAATAGAAGGCGGGAAGACTTTGCGAAAAGTACGGTCGAGTTGCCCCAAATCGTACGTTTGATTCTCTTTTACCTCATCAAGGCGGTTCTCTGACGTACAACTTCCCAAAGTTACCTTGAGAAGGACGTCAGCGGGCACAGTCTAATTCCCCTCATTCATTAAAGACTTGATTCGCTATTCGGCCGTAGAAAATTTTCATATATAGCAAACCCCGCATCCCGCCTGTTCTTTCCCGCTCTTTCGACCCTGCGTATCACTCGTGAAGGAGCCCTGAACGTCATGTTCCTCGCGTCTTTGACTCTGGTGTCTTCATGTATCCTTGCCCATGCTTTGTCTCCTTACGTTCTCCACGAGAAGAGATCTGCGCCGCCGGCTGGATGGAACCTGGTTCGGAAATTCGACGCGGATGAGGTGCTTCCGCTACGCTTTGGGCTAAAGCAGACGAACTTGGACAAATTGGACGATTGGCTCCTCGAGGTTTCTCATCCGGAATCACCAAAATACAGCAGCCACTGGACGCCAGCCCAAGTAGCCGATTCGTTCGCTCCTAGCCAAGAGAGCATTGACATTGTTCGATCCTGGCTCGTCAGCGGCGGAGTTGCCGCTTCTCGAGTACAACTTTCCAAGGCCAAGGGTTGGCTCATGCTCAACGCGACCGTTGAAGAAGCTGAACGACTCTTGAAGACTCAATACAATGTTTACGAACATGAAAACGGCGATCACCACATTGGTAGGTGGTTCCTTTACCTACGTTTTTTGACGTCACAATGTAACTTTGCCTTCAGGCTGCGAATCATACCACCTCCCTACTCATGTCGCGCCTCATGTGGAACTTGTCACCCCCTCTGTCCACTTTGATAGGATCCTCAAGAAACGAGGATCTTCCGTCCGACCGCCAGCCAGGAAAATCGGCCTTCCCGGGGTTGGGATCAAGCCAAAGACGACGGGCACCATTGACACTATATGGAATGATTTGCAGAATTGTTCTATTACCATTACTCCGATATGCCTCAGAGCACTGTACAATTTCGTCCATCAGCCCATCTCTGGTGCAAGGAACTCCTATGGGATAGGTAAGCCAATTGATTTTTCATATTCTTGATTTTCCTTGTTCGAGAATCCGACTGTTGTTTTTCAGTCGAATACACGCCACAGGCATATTCCCAATCCGACCTCGATTTGTTCAATCAGCGATTCTCTAAGGATCTGGTCGGCAAAGGACCTCGTATCGAATCCATAGACGGAGGTAGGTTCTTTATCTTTGTCCTACTTCTCTTGGTGACGTACGTTTCCGTAGGTATTGTACAAACTGTGCAGAGTGATTTCGACTACAATGGCGAATCTAATCTCGACCTTCAATATGGCATGAACTTGCTCAATATGTTCGGCGCGCAACAGAACGTGACTTTGTATCAAGTCGGCGACCTTATTCAAGGTGCGTTGAATCTCTGTTAAACCCATACGTCGACTCAATCAGCCGACTTTACAGGTGGATCCTTCAATAACCTGTTGGATGCCCTGGATGGAACTTATTGCTCATACCGTGGAGGAGATGATCCTAGTGAGGACGGCATCTATCCAGATGATAGCTACAGCAGTGCGCTCCTGTCCTCATCGAGATTGTATGTCAGGTTGATACATTCTTTCAAAGGCCAGGATTGTGGAACCATCAAGCCCGCAAACGTTATCTCCACATCGTACGGATATAACGAGGCCGATCTAACTCCTGCCTACGCTACTCGCCAGTGCATTGAGTATGTACCCCACGCTGATGGTCGTGGTCTGCGTCACAGATTTCGATTGCAGGTATGGTAAACTTGGTCTAATGGGTGTGACGGTCCTGTATTCTTCAGGAGACAATGGAGTCGCTGGTGCGTTGCTTGGATTACTTGGAGTCTGTCGACGTGCTTAACATTCCGTCAGGCAATCAAGCACTTTGTTTGAACCCCGACGGTGCGTTCAGATTTCTGCTTTATTGTAACCATCATTCAATCTGGCCGGTATGATAGGTATCCAGTCTTCTGACGGTCCTATGTTTAATCCAAGTAAGTTATTCGGCTCGGGAGCTGAGGTCAGTTTATCTGATTCTGTCAGGCTTTCCTTCCACTTGCCCATACGTGACATCTGTTGGCGCAACTCAAATTAATCGCGGAGCTAAGGTTACTGACCCAGAAAGCGCCTGTCAACGGGCCATAGCTAGCGGTGGTGGATTCAGTAATTATTTCTCTAGGCCTTGGTACCAAAAAGGCTCCGTTGAGAGCTATCTCGAGAAGTACAAGCCCTCTTACTCGTCAAGTATCTGGAATTCGACTGGCATTGTAAGTCGTGTTTCATTATGATGAATAGTATGTCAAAGAGGGTGACCATCTTTCTAGAGCCGCGGGTATCCTGACATCTCAGCTAATGGGTATCTTTGACATCTTTGTAGTCCGATAGTAACTGACGGTTCGTATTACCTCTAGGGCTGATTATGCTGTAGCCGTACGTGCGGCCTCTTGCGCTTGTCTTTCACTTCTTCATGATAGCGAAATCTCTTCCTAGGTGGAAGGCCAATTCTTATCGGTTTATGGGACATCAGCGTCAACGCCCGTTGTAGGGGCCATGTTGACAATGATCAACGATGCTCGAATCACCGTTGGTAAAAGGCCGATCGGGTTCATTAACCCAGTTGTAAGTTACGAATAGGTTTTTTCTGACTGTCTACTAATTTGTTCATAGATATACTCTTCTCTCTTCAGCGGCGCTTTCAACGATATTACTTCAGGGTCCAACCCTGGCTGTAATACGGGTGGATACACCGCCGTGCCAGGATGGGACCCTGTCACCGGGCTTGGAACGCCTAACTTCCGTGAGCTTGTTTCCAGGTGGCTGATCCTTCCCTGAAAACTCGCCTTATCAAAAAGCTTGCGGAGGTCCCGCAAGGCCAGACGGACTTTTACCTATATACCGTCGGTGACATCCGCTGTCACCGAACCCTATTGAATACAACTTTCCGTCGTCGTAATTACTCACTTGTCATTCTCTTGTACATCCCCTTCTTTGAATCTGATCATCGTCCATTTTGTTCTTCAGATGTATTCATCGCGACCTCGAGCCATGACGACGAGGGCAACAATTTTGCAAGGCAAGCGAAAGGAAAGTCCGAAATTGCAGGACTTTCTCAGCCACAGTGCGTGGTAGGTGGATTTACATCCATAAACGACAAATTGCTTTCCTTCAGAGGTAATATACTTTGATCCAGATCGCGGATCGCGGCACACGATCCTTCTTCCCAGTAGGCATGTCGTGGCGAGTGTCGATTGTTTACTGAGGGCAAATCCTCGTACACTGTCAAGGAGAGTATAAAATCGAGCTCGGATAAAATGACGATATTTTCAGGTTGTTCTTCGTCTTCCCTGACTCACCTTGACCCCCTGGTTCGCCTCCTTTTTTCACCTCCGATTCCTGGTATGCCCTGGTTTCAAAATTTCCAAGATGGACCCGAATACGAGGCCCGGAAAAGGCGGGGAAAGTTCACGCCGCCGGTCGTTTCTCTCAAACAACTGCGCCACGCAATCCCGCCCCATCTATTTCGAAAGTCGACTGCTAGAAGTCTCGCCTATTTGCTCCGTCATTTTGCTATCATGTGCATCTTTTACCGACTAGCTACACGGATCGATGCCTTCACGGCTTCAATGGTCTTCTCACCTGCGTCTCCTGCATCACAGCTACTGTATTCTCTCGTTCGGCCTAGCCTGTGGACATTATATTGGGGCTGGCAAGGCATTACTTTCGCGGGTCTCTGGTGCCTTGGTAAGCTACGAACCATTCTTTTACGAGAGATACTCGGCTTATGAGCACCTATGTTCGCAGGGCATGAGGTCTGTCAGTCGATCGCAAGCCGGGGGATGCAAGCTGATGACAGGACAGGCTGGACATAACGCCCTTTCTCCGTACCCTCTGATCAATGCCATCATCGGCATCACGGTCCACACTCTCGTCCTTACACCTTATTACTCTTGGAGGATAACCCATAGTCATCATCACGTATGCGTTCTTTTTTGGATATGGTCCTGCAATTCTACTGACTTGCCTGTCACCCTACTAGAAGTCCACCAACAACATCGAGCGCGACGAGACTTATATACCGCCAACACGCCAAGATCTCAAACTTCCTGAGGGGAAGGTTGCTGTCAGAATGGACTACATGGAGCTTCTAGAGGAGACACCAGCCTACACGCTTTTCAAGCTTTTCGTACGCCAATTTTTGTGAGTTACGCTCCCATCATTTTCATATGTCAAATTCACCATCGCAAAAGTGGATTTCAACTATATCTTATGTGAGACGAATCTTCCCAATTTCAGTAACCGGGTCTTAAGCTATCTATTAGTCATAATAGAAAAGGGAACCCTAGATACCCTTCAGGTACAAGTGTGAGTCCTGTGATATGGCTTGAGCCTGAATAGTCCACTTATGTCGTTGGTTGTCAGCATTACAAACCTTCATCAAAACTTTTCCGCCCAAAAGATCGTAAGTGCAACTTGGGGACCGGATATTAAATTACTGACCAGTCCTGTAGGTTCCTTGATCATAATGTCAGACGCCATCCTTGTCTCGTTCTTGAGTCTCCTAGCATTTTACGCATACAAATTCGGTTTCTCTTCACTGTCTGCACACTATTTCATGCCTTGGATTGTGAGTAAAATTAAATATGAGATGTTTCTTCGTAATGCTAACATATTCAGTTTGCACATAACTGGTACGTACAGCTGCCACTCGGCCTTGGCAAAATTTGGATGGATTACTGCGACAGGATCGTCCTTTTCACGTATCTGCAACATAGCGATCCGACAATTCCGTACTATCGAAAGGTGCGCCTCTTTTAATTAATGTGCAGGAGTACATCTGAGATCTGAGAACACCAGGAAGAGTGGACCTTCGCTCGTGGTGCCCTGGCGACCGTCGATCGCCCCTTATTTGGGTGGGTTGGCCGCTTCTTCCTTCACAATGTCGGTGCCTTTCCCCTGCACGATGGTCAACGAATGCTGAACAGGGCATAGATAAGCACAGACCACGTCGCTCATCACTTCTTCCCAACGATCCCATTTTGTGAGCGGTTGCGTTATTAATACTGGACGATCAGAAATGACCTGGTCATCGGACATTTTCTAGATAACCTGCCCGAGGTCACCAAAGCCATCATACCCGTCCTTGGAGATTATTATAATTACGACTCCACGGTAAGCCGCTCTCATCGCAAATTTGCCAAAGGATGATTCACTTTCAGAAAACAGCCTGCTATCTACGCACTGTGGCGATCCTTTACGCAGTGCACCTTCGTAGAATCCGAAGGCGCTGTTCTGTTCTTCAGGAACCAGTACGGCGAAGCTCTCATCGAACCGCAAGCTAACGATCACTAAAGTCAGTGCCGAGTGGAATACGTGAGATTAATCGTTGACGGTTTCAGAAGACAGTCACCCACTTTAATTGCTTTGAGTGAATCCCGGATTTCCGTAATGTTTTCCAGGCTCTGCAAAAGATATAGAACAACATCACTATTCAGTTACGGCAGCAGTTTATTTGACAAGGCAGGTGAAATCCTCTTTCCTCAGGGAACTCATCGTGGTCGCCCTTGTCGCCCTGGATATTGCTATTCGAACCTTTACTCGATCCGCCATCCGCCATCTTCTTTTAGGACCTTCCGCGATCGGGCAGAATGTGTCAATGGACCAAGAATGCCGGAAATTTCGTAGAATTAATGAATAGTCATAGATAGCTGCCTTGAATCTTGATATCACTTCTTTCAACCGTCGAGTTCATGCTACGTGACTCTAAAGCTGCCATAGAGAGAGTTCTGTGTTGAATGAATCATGAGTTCTGCTGAAAAGGTGGCGACTCCTCAGGCCGAGCTGCCGAAGAAGAAACGTGCACGCCACATGGACAAACAATTTTCAACATCGTCCTGCCATTCTCGTCGTCCTGCGCCTTGCCTGCGCCTGATCCAGCGCGTCTTCTATCTCGAAATCTCAACGGCACTTACACCCCCAATCTGAGTAGAACCAGCGAAATCTGTACAATTGATGTTCAAAAGCAGTAACTCCCTTTCTGGTCGCTCAATGAGATCTTTCTGATAAAGGACTAGGGCTCTTTAGGAACCCATACTCGTTGGCCCTCGTCGTATGCAGTTCGTAGAGATACGCTGGCAGAGGTTTGCAACACTCATACGAATCCAGGTATTGAAATAATGAAGGGCGACTTAACCATACTGATAGTCTTCGCAGAGTCGTGTCATCTTACCGTCACTTTCCTGCGCTCTACGAGCCCCACTTCAGAATCCTCAAATAACATGGTCACGTTCCGCTATCCGCTGTCCCGTTTCGTTCTCGAGAAATGCCAGCTATTTGGAGGTATTTTCTTCCAGGATAAGTAGGGGCAAAGCGTTGCCCAGATCCCGACATTTCCCCATTTCGAACTCTGGACTCGTATCCGACGCCACGACATCAGCTCAACACGCCTTGACAGTCTTCAAATGATCTGTTAAGCCCTCTTTACCCTTCACAGTTTGATTTCATACGAGGCCTCAGGAAGAAATCGCCACGCTTGTCACAGAAGACACTCCTTCACAATGTGCCAGATCCACCTGGATCCACCCATCGCCTCGTCTATTGCACGACTTACCTGCCAAATTTGTGCACCGCTTCTACCTGCAGAGCATTCTTTTGATGGGGACCAACAGATCTTATCGGATCTTACCTCCAACCAGGATGTTAACTTGCCCATATCGCGTCACTCTTTCACCACGATCCGCAGAAATCCCACTGTTTTCCTGTGATGGCTCTAAAAGAGTTCGCGGGATGCGTCCTTCCAATGAATCTCAAAATGCTCTATATCCCACGTGGAAGCTTCGCTCTCACAAGCTTCCTTCTCCGAGTTAAGGTATAGAAGAATCCTTACACACGGTTCTTTGTACAAGAACGCGGTCGCGGTCTTGAACATCAGCTTTCCTGCCTTCTCACACCACCGCAATGTCCTCCACTAGACTGTCCTCTGCTGCTGCAGCGTCCGCTTTCGCGACGACCGTCGTCTCTCATGACACCCTCCCTACATCCTCTCGACCTCGCACTGGCAAAGCGTGGGTTGATCCGGCGACACTTCCCCACCATGATCACGAGTCGTATATAGCCGGCAACACTCCAGACTACGTCAAGCAGCTGAACTACAACACATTCATGAACTATGGTGTCGGCGAAGAGGACTGCTTTGGCTACAAAGTGGGAAAGGCTGTTAGGTTCACGGAGGTCAGTGTGAACAGAAAGCTGGAGAGGCAAGGCAGACTCGAGGCCACAACGGTCGCCGAGATCGAGGTGACAAAACGTGAGTACGGTTTCCTTGATTTGTTTGACAGGGGTCACTGATATCGTGAAAATCACAGAAATGCTTAACGGAGCCGGCATGCTGCATGGCGGTTGTGTCGCCTATCTAATCGACAAGTGAGTATCTCATTAACTCAACGAGAGTGACTAGGTGCTAACTACCTTCTAGTTGCTGCAGCACACCATTGGTAGTCCTAGGCCTGGTCCAGAACGTGAATGGCGTTGGCGTTACGCAGTCTATGAACGTCCTCTTCCATGCGCCAGCTCCCCGGTAAGTTTGCAGTTCGCATCAAAGAGTTTTACTACGTTCTGATGGTTCTTTCAAATTAGTGGTACTTGTCTTCAGATTGTCAGCACGTCAATAGCCCTCGGTGGACGTGTAATGTCATCGCGTTGTGAGGTTGGTCCTCGCATGTTTAAAACTGTCAGGCTCGCATCACTGACATCCTTTCGTTAAGATACTTGATAAGGACACTGGACGGATGGTCGCTTCTGCATTCCTAAGCAAGATGCAACCTGCACCATCTAAACTATGATACGGTCTATTCAAAAAGCTCGAAAGAAGCCAATTCGCATAAACCTCAATCGCATTGTATATTACAGCAATAGACTATCATTAAACCTTGGCAACACTCTCATCGTCCCCCGAAGCCTCGGAACTATGCAGAAGCGGAACTACGAGCTAGAATTCCTGGACCTCTGTGCCGCGGACGTCCCTTTGAAGCTGCAAATACGGGACGCTCTATCTTACCCGACTCTGCTCTCATCTCACTGTCAGCCTATCGAACGCCTATCTTCTCCATTCTAGCCAATTCTCACCGGACGATGCTCTCTTCCGCCCTTCACGCGCTTGCGGCGATTCTATGAGCTTTACTCATCATTTCGACTGTAATAGGGTTACCTCGCCCGTCTTGCTACCTTGGTCCACGGTGAGCGCTCAGGCGGGTTTCTATGTGGATGGATCGTTTATGCGTTCGCGGCGAAGAAGCAAGAATCAAAATCTTACGTTTATTTGACAACGCAGCCTAAGGTTTGAGTAAGGTTTTGCTCGTCTTACGTGGTTTCGACCTTCTGGATACATAGCGGACCTACTCTAACTCTGAGAGCGTCTTTTGAATTTGACAGATCAATTCCGATAAGTCTAGTCCCTGTAACGACGCCCCTGAGAGCTCAAACTTATTTCCCCTCCAAATAATTTTCAATTTTTTTTACTCCTGCGCTTATCTTCTTCCAGTAGGAGCCTGGAAAGTTTCTCACTTCTTGCTCTGAGAAAGTTGTTGACTCGGACGACATTTCTTACTACTAGGACCTACATCAAGCCGTTTACAACTTTACAATGACTTTGACATACGTCATCGACACTATCATGAATCCGTACACGTGATGATAAATCGCGAGAAAATTCCAAATTCCGTTGCAAATTGAATGTTGCCTGTTCGCAAAATGCCTCCACTCTTCCCCCTTGACACCCGCTCTTCCGCAATCTCTGCCATCTCTGTCTCTCGTGAGTTAGCCTCAAAAGAGCGTACCTCTTCCAGAAGTGGACTTGACTCTCTGCTTTCGCCTCGTCTCATCTGTCTCCGACTCATCTTCACGAAGGCTTTCCCCTGGACCCGAAAAGCCTACGCGAGTTAGTTGCGTCTTTCACGAGTGACCCAGTAAGGCTCTGTTACTATCAGAGGGACTCAAAATTCATACCTGTTATAGTAGACGAAGAAGTATGTTCGGCAGTAGTCAAAGACATGGTCATCGCATCGACCTGGAGGATGCGATGTTCGATCCTCTGGAGACCCCCTGTCAGTCGCTTGGCGAGGAGCCATGTAGTGCATGCAGCGACGTTGAAGACCTCAACCAGCAAATCAAGGCAATTCAAACCACCCTCACCAAGTTATTTCACGAACGGTCGGAAGCAGGAACTCTCTTCAATGCCAAGCACCCTTCGATGATCCACCGCATGCCCCTAGAGGTCACATCCAACGTATTCGAACACTATGCACAACACTCTTCGCCCTTGACACTGGGCGCCGTCTGTAAGGACTGGCGTCAAGTTGCTTGGTCTGCTCCACGGCTTTGGACCCTATTCGTCGTTCATGCGGACAGGGTTAACACGGATGACATGGTCGAAATCGGGAAAGAATGGTTGGGTCGGTCTGGTTGCCTTCCGTTGTCCGTATACTTTCCAAGGACTGAAGGACCCCTTGACCATGTTCATCTTGGGAAACTGATCGAGGCCGTAAATCAGCACTCTGGCAGATGGCAATCCTTGGATCTGAACCTTCCTCCCTCGACGTTGCGACTCTTCAGAGAGACAGGGGGCAGCCCTACAACCTTGACCAACCTTGCTCTTCGCGCGACTATCGCCTCTGAGCCCGTCGAAGTCAACGTTACGAAGTGCAGTCCCAGGACTGCCAGCATCAAATTCCTCCCTTGGAACGCTTTGCCTTTTCGGCGCGATACTCTCACCACAATCGCAGCCGATGGCTTGTCCGTAGATGAAGTCTTTCATGTCCTACAGCAAGCGCCGCTCCTTCAGAACGCTTCCTTCGAATACGTCATCCACGATCCAGATGCTGCATCGTCTACCGACCCAGGACTCAGGAGCGCGGCGACTCATCCGCTTCTGCAAGGGCTATACATCGGCTTCGATGGCCACGTCGATATCGTGACCATGGGTTCTTTCTTCGATTGGATCAACTTGCCGGCGTTGACGAGCCTAAGCGTGTCTGCCTACGACGTGGAACTCCCTGTTCCGCCTCTGGCGTCCTTCTTGACTCGTTCTTCTTGCTGCCTGGAGGAGCTGGCGCTCATGAACTGCTCAGTCAGCGATGACGGTCTGCTCGACTTGGTGAAGCGCACGCCCTCTCTGAAGAGGCTAGATGTTTCGGCTTGCTTCGAACAGCCGGTCCTGCAATCCTTCTTCACCAACTTAAACCGCCCCTCTTCAACTACAACTACAAGGGATCCTGGTCATCGATCTATCCTCCTGCCTAAATTGGAATCTTTCTCTTGGACTGGAGGACCAGTCTTCCGTTGGGACCTCCTTCTCGAATTGCTTGCGCCAGATCATCACGAAGGAAACTATTTTTTCAGGAGGCCTCTAAAGCAAATTCAGGTCTTCTGCGACAGATTCATTGACGACGAGGATCAAGACCCAACACCTTATATTGACGAACAAACGCTATCCAGACTCGAGTGTGCGCAACTGGCGACAGGAGTTTCTTATGATTTCGCAGTCGCCATTTCCATGGACCCCCCAATTCGAGCTGATCTGCTTTCGATGTCATTCGACAGGATGCATTTTAATCATACTTACGATGACATATGGGGTGCATATGAGCGGTTGCGCATCGTATAAACATTATAGTATCGTATAAATTATAAAACAAACAAAATTGTCAGTCGAGTTCCATAGCTTACAGTTCAGGCTTCAACTGCCACCGCCCCGACTTCTGGAACAATATTCCTCATCTTCTCCCATTCCCAGCCCGTTGAATAATGTGCCGAGGCCCAGGACAGCCATTTCGATGTGCTGCTTTCGTCTGGATTGCCAGAGGACTACTGCTGTCAGACATATTCAGAACGGTAAGGTATTGATATGACATTGGATCAGCATCATAGTGCGACTGTTAAATTTACCTAAGAATTACGACCATCCGATCGTCGACCGCATCTGCCTGCAAATTCTTCGACATTTATGAGTTCAAGTTCTCTATCCATCCCTTTCCTTGGGTATCACTCTCCCTACACCAGGTTTAGTACCAAAGCTCTGAATAACGCCATACAAATCGACTCGCCATTCTTCCATCTGCTTCCGGTGACCTCCGCTTGCAGCTGTTCAGGACTTAACGACGCGTAAATTTCCAAGAATCTCTGTAGCGCCTGGCGGGCAGTGGGCCTCTTCTCCTCCTCCTCGTCTTTCATCCATTCGAAAAATGGACCTAGGTCTGCAACAATGTTTTCAATATGCTAGGAGCAATCGAAATGTGAGGTGAATGAGATACGCTGATGATGAATAGAGAATAACCAATCAAAGACGTACTCTGACTCGAAGTTCCAGGAGCCCTCCCAGCATAGCAACATCGGCCTTGAACGGATTATACGGGCCATCCGGACTGGCGCCGTGATGAAATATTATCAAGCGTTCTGTCTTAATACTGTGGATATCGATCCCTTCTTCAAGTTCTTCATACAGAAGCGAATGTCCGAAATCGTACAGGGCGTAGCGCACCTCTTCCGGGTTTCTCAAACCCTTACGAAATCGGATCTGGTCGTCAGCTCCATAAACGTTCATGCCGGTATTTCCATCGGTAAAATCTTGATGCGCTATATGATTCTCATGGAGAAATTCAAGAACCTGAAGAGACCATTTGAGATTTGCGGCACTGTAAGCAGATTGCACGTACTTCTAGCCATGCTTTGGCGTATTCCATCAATTCCAACACGATGGAGAAATCAGGTCGCATCGCCATGTCCCATCTGATAGACTGTGAGGCTGGATACTCCAAGAGGAGTCTGTGGGTAAATCACCTCGGCATGACTGCAAATACCAGATTGTCGAACAACACAAACTCGACCACGCATATGGTATGATTTCGAGGGTCAGATCGCAGCGTATCATCGTTTGAGCGTTGAAGAATTTTATACTCATTAGTCGGTTTGTCCACCTGAGACACAAGCCTAGAGTGAGAATCATTGTTTCATTAGTTAGGCAGTTGGCATCGCCGGTAGCTGTCACAGTACTTGATGATGACCTCTCTCCCCTGGCGGTCTCGAGCACCCCAAACACGGTCAGACTGTAAAACGAAGGTGAGTCCATTAACAGAGCAGAATGATAGAGCTCAAATCACTCACTACTATCGGCAGTTCTGGCGTGTGTTCCGGGGAAATCCGCCGTGCATAAGGGTAAGTGTCGAGGTCACCAGGCGCAGGACCCGGAGTCGAAAGAGGGGCTAGCGCATCAGAGTTTGGAAGCTTCTTGTAGAGAATATAACCGCGAGACGCGAAGAAGGGGCGTAAAAACTCCCAAGCCTTCCACAAAAGTTGGATTTTATCCGGGTCGAAATCGTCGTTGTCCCAGTCCTCGAAAGTTCGAGGAAATTGGTATTCCAGGCGGCTTAGCCGGAAGGACCAGATCAGCCGTTCCCAAAGCGAGTCAAGTCGTAAAGTCCTCAACTTCCGAGAGGATTTCATAACGAAACCAGAGGTGAAAGCAACAACGAGTGTCGATGCTAGGAAAAGCAACATGATGGTTCGCAAACAATCAACTCGATCGGCGGACATTGAATTGCATTCATTGTATTCCGTTTTCAGTGACGTGATGTCATTTTCGGGCTTTTTTCAACACCTACTTACAGGCGGGGCGGTCGCTTTGATGTCTGGTGGCAGCTCGTAAGTACTTTCCACCCTAACTGATCATATATGCCTTGAGCTTATCGTGGATTTTGCAACCCGTCTTCGTCAGCACCAGCTGTTTCCGAAACTTGTAACCCAGCCAACTTGGCCTAGGAGCTTAAGCCTTAGCAAATTGACTCGAGTCTCGAGTATAGCAATGACGAGGCGCAACATATCTTTGTAAAGAGGACAATCATATTCCGCATAATCTGATCTTTCGGCTGAATTTCAATGTAATCCAACTCCGTCATCACTGGTATAAAAAGGGACCGACAATCGGATGGACCGATAGCATGCTAATCCTCAGTCAGCATCTTCAAAGAACCTTCCAAGGAATAAGAACTACTGCACCATGTCTCCAAAGCAAACCGGCCCCTTTGTATGGTTCCCTCGTCATTCCTCGTCCGCTTCTAAATCAATGATGCCTACAGTTTCAGGTAGGGGACAAGGTCATATTCAATGCAGATTACACGACCAAGTCACAGAGGAAGGTCTGCAAAGGTACCAAGGGCATAATTGAGGTCATTCAGGCTTCTCAATTCAAGGTGCGAGCATTGCCGTGCGCAGAGCATTTTTCTCATTTTGAGGACTCTAGCGTGGGGTCCACTATTATAATATCAAGCTATCTAACGGCACGATGCTCTACGGGATTGATGAGGAATACTTGGACTACGAGGCACCAGAGGACTGAGTACGGTCTGACTGATTTTAATCAGCATTCAGTGGTGCTGTACGCCAGCCAAGTTCTGTTATCCTTTCATGTAATTCCGTCTTTGTTTCTCTAACTGGCTCAAGGAATGTCTCTTGACATCAAAGCCCTTCTCATTTGTCATGCGAAGAGAAGTAAAGCCTCTATGCAATTATATAAACAATATATCACTCATATTCTGCTGAACGCCTGTGATGCATAGCAATATAGAACCCACGATGGGGCTCCACCATTCCTGTACTCGAGTACGACATGCATAGCAACGGAGGAGGAGTGTTCCATTGTCGCAGAGGACGCGAGTTTGGCCATAAAGCAGTCGAATCTTCCACAAACGGCAGCTATTAAGATGTCAGATGAATGAACCCGCGAATGAACAGACCGCATGCAATTTTGTCGCAAATTTCGAGTGACTCGACTGCAATGGTAGAGTAAGAATAGCAACGGAAACACTCAACCAATGGCCAGCTGATCAAGTGAAACGGCACGACAATCAAGATTCAACGAAAGAGTAAACATTGTTCACAAACGGAGATAATCTTGAACTTTTTGATCAGGCGACAAGTCTGTGCAGCTAGGACATCGAGCCGTAGACGAAGCCTACAATCCCATGTTTATATCCTCTGTTTATTTTCTAAGACATGATTACCAAGCAAACGTAAGTTACAGTTGCTACTGTGGTAGGCTCGCTATCTATCTATCTCTTTCCTTTGTTATGACTTTTCCTACACAAGCCATCAGTTTTTGATCTCGGGACAGTACCGCAGACACGCGTATACTTACCTTTCCTCCATCTGCTTCCTGTGACCTCTGCATTTAGCTGCTCCGGACTCAAAGATGCGTAGATCTGCAAAAATCTATGTAGCGCCTGACTGGCAGTCGGCCGCCTCTCCTCATCGTCATTTTTCATCCATTCAAAGAATGGACCCAGGTCCGGAACGATGTTTTCGATGTGCTACATTCACCAGAAATTTGAGACACCGCTGATGATGCATTGGAAATGACCGATCAAATACGTACCCTGACTCGAAGTTCCAAAAGCCCGCCCAGCATCGAAACGTCAGCTTTGAATGGATTATACGGGCCCTCCGGATTGGGACTGTTGTGGAACCTAATAAAGCGGTCTGTCTTGATATTGTAGATGTCGACTCCCTCTTCGTACTGAAGTGAATGTCCGAAGTCATACAAGGCATAGCGTACTTCTCCAGAATTTCTCAATCCCTTCCGGAACCAGATCTCGTCATAAGTGCCAAAAATATTCATGCCAGTATTTTCATCTATAAAGTCTTGATGCGCTATACGATTTTCATGGAGAAATTCGAGAACCTGTTGAGAGAAATGAGATTCTCAAAGCCATTAGCGAAATTGCACCAACTTCCAACCATGCTTTGGCATATTCCATTAATTCTGATACAACGGAAAATTCAGGACGTGATGCCATGTCCCATCTACCACATTCTTAGATTAGATTAGAGAGTAAGAGAAGGAGAGATGCCCTACCTTGGCATGATCGCAAACACAAGGTTGTCAAATGACACAAACTCTACCACTTGTATGGTATGGTTCCGGGGGTCAGACCGTAATGCATCGCTATTCAAGCGTTTAAGGAGTTTCCACTCAGTAGTCTGCATGTCCGCCTGAGATACAAGCCTGAAGCGCGAGCCGTCGTCGCATCAGAAGATAATAAGTGAAGGAGCTAAGTTACACATTACTTGATGACGACTTCTCTCCCCTGTGGGTCTCGTGCGCCCCAAACACGTTCGGACTGCGAAAGAGTTAAGTTAGCTCTATTAGCTGAGAGATCCAGACAAGATCAATGCACTTACTACTATCGCCAGTTCTGGTGTTTGCTGTGGAGCAATTCTGCGTGCATACGGGTACACGTCGAGCTCGCTAGGCGCAGGGCTGGGAGTTGAAAGGGGAACTAACGCATCGGAATTTGAAAGCTTCCTATAGAGAGTATATCCACGAGACGCAAAGAAAGGACGTAGAAACTCCCAGCATCTGAACAATAGTTGCACCTTTCCTGGGTCGAAACCGTCATGGTTCCAGTCGTCGAGAGTCCTAGGGAAGTGGTAGTCCAAACAGTTTATTCGAACAGACCAAATAAGGCGTTCCCAGTTCGAGTCAAGTCTGACAACTCTCAATTTTCCTGAGGACTTCATCACGAAAATTGAGGAGAGAGCAACGACGAGTGTGGAAACGAGGAAAACCAACATGGTGGTTTGCAAACAATCAGCGGACACTGAATTGCACTCATTGTTCCAAATTTAGTGACAGATGTCATGCTCACGTGAAAACGCTGTGGGCTTCAGAATCGGAAATCCTAAAGGCTGGTATGGTGCACTACGGTCGAGGCAGGCAGTCAAGAAGGGTCCTTCAGTGACTGCGACGGAGATTATTCACGGCTTCGATAATCCACGAATGTGCGGAGCTTACCAGGTCGGCCTCGGCGCTGGTACTCAATTCCAAGAGTCATACTTAGAAGTCGTAACGACTCTGGAAGGCAGAAAACTAGATACATCAAAGGCATGGCACAAGAGGCCCTTGTGACTGAGTAAGGTATTCTGGGAGCTGAGAAGTAGGCTGAATCTCAAAGAAATGAAACTCCGTCTTCCTTGGTGTATATAAAGGTAACAGACAAATCAGATGGGCCCATAGCGCCTTAATCCTCAACAGCATCTTTCAAGCGTCTTCCCGCCATCTTCTAGCAAACAATCAGAGAGAAAAATTATGCCACCCAAGAATAACAACCCTTTCGTAAGCCTTCACGACATATACCCCTAGTCCTTCGCACCTAACGCTGCCATTAGTTCGCCACTGGCGACAAGGTCGTCGTCAACACCACTCACACGACCAAATCGCAAATTGTGGTGTGGAAGGGGACGAAGGGAAAGATTGAGGTTGTGCATACCTCCCAGTCCATGGTAAGAGCACCGCTATTTGTCAAAGCCCCCGGCGCCCTTCCTTCATTGACCCAAACTTGTATGTTACAGCCAGGGGTTCACTTTTATAACGTCAAGCTCCCTAATGGAACAATGATACAAGGCATTGAGGAAGAATACCTCGATGACGATGTCCCAGCGGAGTGATATTCCGTGCGGCTGTCTTCCTGTCATTGAATCTTTTATGTGCTCCTGCCATTGTCGTTTCATTGTTACCACCGTCTCTATTGATTGGCTCAAGAGGGCTCCGTCGACGTTATAGTCCTTCTCGCTCATCGTACGAGGAGAAGTAAAGCATGTACATGATCATCCAATATATTGCTCGTATTCAACGACACGGAGAAAGCTGCGACAGAAACTTCGCCGTGGTCACGGTACAGATCGTTCCTATACTCGAGTACAATATGCACAGCAGCAAGTGAGGGGAACGTTGTCACCCAATTCGGCCGTAGATTAGTCGTTGCATCTCCCCCTACGGCAGCTTTTAAGATGTCAGATGGACAGCCTAACAAATGGACTGGTTTCATGTACTTTCTCCGCCAAATCTCGGTGACTCGATTAGATAGATAAGAATAGCGACGGAGGAACTCAAGCAACGTTCAACTGATCAAGCAAACTTGGCGAGAAACCCTGCGAAAAGGACTAGAATAATTTTGAAAGGCAGATACAAAGACAAGATTGAGGAGCTTGGATATTGAGGTATAGGGCGCGGTAGCCTCAGTACATTGTATATCCTCTTTGTTCCGAGCTGTCTCACCGCAAAGCATTGCCCAACCCCGACTCCAAGTAAGGACGGCGCAGACGGGTCGCCCAAAAAGTCCAAGTCAGATAAACTACTCCGAGCACAAGAGCCAGTGCTGGTTATCACTGCTGATCAAGGGCAGTAATCTCTCCCGATGGCCAGAGGTCGACATGGGAAATCGATAAGGGAGCTCCTAGGACGAGTCAACCGAATGGAAAGGACAAGTGCGGAAAGAAACAAAGAAAGCTCAAAGAAGTCGCCCACACCATCAAAGTCTCCATTCCGTTCCCACAACGTGGGCCCTTCAATTTCGAGTCACTCTCCTCGGACTGGACGCCCTCATGAAAGGCGAAGTGAGAAAAAAGAGGCGAATGCGGGTTTATAGGTCAGATCAGCATGGGGCTGGCAGACGCCCTGTGATGAGGCAGATTGCCCTGTGATGCTGAGGCAAATTGGTGGATCCAGTGCGACAGCTGTTGCCAAAAGCAGATCCATCTCATCGTAAAGTTACTGGTGTGGGCGCTCAAGTACTCATCACCAACGTTAACGTTCAGCGGTCAAGAGCGCAACAACGTGAAGCTCTGTGCGGTTCAACTTTGCCTCAGTGAAATAACTTCCAACTGGAAGACTAGACATTCATCAGAAAGGACCTTCGTCGTAAAATTAAGAAATGCCAATACTGTGCTTGAACTTCATGCTCGAGTCCATGGAAGTAGAAATGAATAAATGAGGAATAATCTCCACTCGAAGATCCGGGGGTTCCGTGCTACCCCTCCCTCTCTTTTGGGATTACCTTCCCTATGAAACCCTTTCAGAACCAACATGATACTACTGAACACTTTCACGTACCATTCTTCCATCTACTCCCCGTAACCTTTGCATTTAACTGCTCTGGCGTCAACGAGCCGTAGATCTCCAAAAACCTTTGTAACGCTTGACGAGCTGTCGGCCTCTTCTCCTCGTCCTCGTCTCTCATCCATTCGAAGAATGGGCCGAGGGAAGGGACGGTATTTTCAATGTGCTAGATTATATTCGAGTCAAAGGAGAGACGCCAAGCCTAGTAGATCCAATCACTCACTCTGACTCGACATTCCAAAAGCCCTCCCAGCATCGCAACGTCAGCCTTAAACGGATTATACGGACCCTCTGGACTGTTTCCATAGTGGAACCTGATGAAGCGCTCCGTCTTGACGCTGTAGATGTCGACGCCTTCCTCATACAGGAGCGAATGACCGAAATCGTACACGGCGTAGCGCACCTCGCCGGGGTTTCGCAGCCCTTTGCGGAACCGGACCTGGTCGTAGGTGCCGTAGAAATTCATCCCAAGGTTGCCGTCTGTGAGATCTTGGTGGGCTATTCGATGTTCGTGGAGAAAATCCATGACCTGTTGAGAACTTCAATGGAATACAGCTTACTACAAGAAATCTGCACGTACTTCCAACCATGCTTTGGAGTACTCCAGCAGCTCCGATACGATAGAAAAGTCGGGGACCATCGCTATGTCCCATCTGTTGTGCTAGTAAATCAGTGTTGCAGAGATGAGGAAATTGAATCACGTACCTTGGCATGACTGCGAACACAAAATTATCAAAATACAGGAATTCAATTACAGATATGGCATGATTCCGAGGATCCGACCGCAGTTTTGCTTCATTCACGCGCTGAAGAATTTTCCACTCGTTTGACGGCTGGTCCCGCTGAGACACTAGCCTAGGGTACAGTAGAGCATTGTATCAGCATCGATATGCATAGTAGCCGGTTGGCGCGCCACTTTACTTGAGGACGACCTCTCTACCCAGCTCGTCTCGAGCTCCCCAGATATACTCGCACTGTGCGAGCGAGGGAAGTTAGATAATCTAAAAAGGTAGGGAGAGTTAATTCCTCACGGATAATGACAGTTCGGGCGGGTCCTCCGGGGAAATTCGTCGAGCATAGGGATATACATCAAGGTCGCTAGGTGCTGGAACGGGTGTCGGTAGAGGGACCGAGTCAGCAGAGTTTGGGACCTTCTTATATAGAGTATACCCCCGAGAAGCAAAGAACGGACGGAGAAACTCCCAAGCGCGATACAAGAGCGCAATCCTGTACGGGTCAAAGTCGCCCTTGTGCCAATCTCGCAGAGTCCGAGGGAATGGGAAATCCAGGCGGCATATCCGGTACGACCAGACCAAGCTTTGCCATATTGAGTCAAGTTTAACGAGCCGAAAATTTCGTAGGGAGTTCATGATGAAGATCGAAGGGCTAGGAGAGCGAGCCTGGATTGCGAGCAAGAAAAGTCAACATGGTGGGTCGTGGCACACAGGCGGACATTGAATTGAGTCCTGACATCACGTTGATGGCAGATGCCGACACGGCCGTGGAATCGTCGACGTTTGGAAAGCTGGCATGTCTCTTCCTGAAATGTACCTGCCAGTGCTTTGCTTTGAGTACTTCCAAGCAGCCTCTCAATGCCTCTTCAGGGATTTATATGATTTCCCTTATATTGTTGCACCTATTAGCACGTACTCTAGATAGATATACGCGGACCGGGATTGAAACAAGGGAGGAGGGGCATATCTAAGTACTACGATAAGAGCAAGGAGCTGGGGTCTCCATTGAGTTGAAATTTGAATAAGACGGACAGGAATATTTGTGTACAAAGGATTTCTGGTCTCATAGCACAGAGACAAAACAATTACGTACGAATATCATAGGTAGATGCCTGGAATGATATGGGCCAATCAGTATGAGCAGGCTATAGGGTCAATTACAGACAGAGATTCATTAACTTACCTCCATCCCATGCACTGGAACGAAGCAAGAGCACAGGCACTCCCCAAAACCCGCATCATCCGACATCGACCACGTCGTCTTTATCACAGAAGCGCCGTCCAACGAAGCGTCTCCTACCGAGATCGGGGTCAACACATGCTTCCTGCCTTCAAGGCATGTCTCCATGAACATATACCCGTTATGCAGCGTCTTGAGATCCTCTTGAGACGGGGGATAGCATATGCCCAGGGAGTCAATGCCGTACGCGCCCGTTATCTCTTGGAACTGCCTGATAAACTCTGCGGGAGGAGGTGGGGGGAGGTCGTCCGGTTTCTTGTCAGCATCGTAATATGCATGTTCCAATTCGTCCTCTCCAGCGCTCCAGCGCTCCGCGACGATCTTCTCCGACCTGTCCCTCGTCGGTTGGGTAACAGCCCCGCTCTTGACCATCCTCTCCCCCTCCTCGAGGTTGAAGTGGTGGTGGACCAGCCATATCCCGTATTTTCCCCTGTATTCGTCGCTGCAGAACAGGGGGCGGAGTCGGGACAGGAGCACGTCGAGTGTGAGGTTGGTTGAGGCCAGTTTGGCGTGGAGGGTGGCGGTGGCGGTGGAGATGGAGGGGAGGCGGTTGTAGAGGCTTACGTCGAACATGATGCGAGGGAAAAGTGTTTGAGATCAGGAAAACGAGAAAGCAAGCAATCGGTTTCCGTTGTTATTGGTGCTAGGCCAGATTTTCGAGGTATTTAATTGCGTTCAAAGATCTAGATCTCAACAATCCTCAACGCACTCAACTTGCAGCGCACCTTCTACAAGGGACGCTGAAAGAGGCGGGAGGAACCTGGTGTATTGACATACCACAATGGCCGCCCTAGGAGCTTTCCATGCTCAAGCTGGTGTCTTCTCCTCTTCGACTTTCTTTCATTTCGCACATACGAAAGATCTATTGGTCCAATTAGATACATAGTCCAAAATCAGGTCACATTCACCATCGAATGGTACCTCTGCTGGACAATGATTCGCATAGCGGTGATTGATTCCCGCCACTTACTCTGTATTCTCATTCCCGGACTTCGAATTGTGCGGTGTATTGGCGTATGACAGCATTTCTGTGGTCGTCAATGTTGCCAATTCTTTTGGAAGTACTGGATGATACACAAGCCGAAAGAGGCACTACGTTTCGTCCTCTCGCAAAGACGAAAGACCTATTAGACCACTTACATCCACGCACAATCCAGTGCCCGCCTGTCATGTCGAGAGAATCCCTGAATTCGTTTCTCTTCTTCCTTCAGGCGAGCTGAATGCTTGACTCATCTTGGACGATCCTTCGCATAGCGGCGATTAATAACTTCCACTCGTCCCAGCGTTATTCCTTTCGTTATCGATGACCATATGACCGAAATTTGTGGGACAGAATAGAGCATCGCCCAAGCACGGCCGTTCTATCTCGACTGAGAGACGCCACATAGTTCCAACTTCGAAGTGACTTGCGGTGCTAGGTTGCCTCCGTATGCTGGATGACGTTGAATGTTCAGCAGGAGCGAAGAAAAGTGACGCGCAGAGGGACCTTCCATGGCTTGGGTGGAGGAAATCAACTCGTGCGGCACACGATCCCAGATGTTCCATAATAATAATATGTGCCAAGCGAGATTTGGAGTATGGCCAGGACATCGGAACCCAGCGATGGAAAGGGAAGTCCAGGGGGTATATTCAGTAAGACCAGGCCAAGCTTTCCCATAGTGAGTCAAGTTAGACGAGTCGAAAGTTTCATAGAGACTTCATAACGAAGAATGAGGGGAGAACGAGCCTGGGTTGTGAGCAAGGAAAGTCAACATGATGGGTTTAGGTGAACTGCGTCCGCTGTCGTCCATTGTGGGCGACATTACGTCATGTTGATGGCGGATGCCGACACGGCTTCCGACTCGGTGTTTGCAAGCTCTTCCTGGATGTAACTTTGCTTTGAGTACTTCCGGGAAGACTCCTTGCACGTTATTAAAAAAATCGAATTTCCCTGATATTTTTGCACCTATTACTATGTAGATAGATATACGCAGACTACTATCTACTACCATGAGGGCAAGGAGGAGGGACCACCTTTCAGTTAAAAGTTAGATACTACAGACACGAAAAATTGTGCAACGAATTTCTGGGTTTATATCGTAGAAATAAGAAAGTTACAAACGAAGAAGATGGAGGCAGATGTGAATGGAATTTCTGATTTACAGCACATTCGAAGAGAGACATTTACAGGAGAGGCGATGGAGACAAATTCCTGGATTTACCGAATGATTGAATCAGCGTCAAGAAGTCACAACGATATAGAAACAACCTACCTCAATCCCATGTCCCCCAGCGCCTAATGGAAGCAAGTACAAAGACACTCCCCAAACCCCGCATCATCCGCCATCGACCACGTCGTCTTGAACACCGACTCCCCACGCAACAAGTTCGCATCCCCCACCGGAACGGGCGTCAACACGTGCCTCCGCCCCTCAGCGTCGCACGTCTCCATGTACATGTACCCCCCACTGGCATGCAGGGTCTCGATCTCCGCCTGCGACGGGGGGCAGCAGATCCCGAGACAGTCGATCCCGTAGGCGCCTGTGATCGCTTGGAACTGCCTGATGAACTCTGCAGGAGGCGGGGGAGGGAGGCCGTCCGAGTAAGCACCCTCCTCCGAGTCAGCATCCGAGTCGTAATACGCATGCTCCAGCTCCTCCCCCCCAGCGCCCCACCGCTCCGCAACGATCCTCCCCGAGCGCTCCCTGCTCGGCTGCGTGACCGCGCCGCGCTTGACCATCCGCTCGCCCTCCTCCAGGTCGAAGTGGTGGTGCAGGAGCCATACGCCGTATTTGCCTTTGTGCTCGGCGCTGGTGAAGAGGGGCCGGAGCTGGGTCAGGAGCGCGTCGAGCGTGAGGTTGGAGGAGGCGAGGGCGGTGTGCAGGGTGGTGGAGGCGGTGGATATGGAGGGGAGGCGGTTGTAGTGGGTTATGTCGAACATTGTGGGATGGATGGCGAGTTTGAGAGGGAAATTGGAGGTAGTAGATTTCTGGGTGCTACAACACAGATGACTGGGGTTTTTGTACCAATTGCAGTTCTTGCTCAATCGGACTAGAAGACGGTCGTCACAGTAGGAAACTGTTGTCTCGACCCCGCACAATTGACACGATAGGAGTTTTCCATACTCAACCTGGTGTCTTCTCCTTTCCTGCTTTCCGCCATATGAGATCTCGCAAATACGAAAGCCCTATTCGACTACCACTTACCAAAATACGGCACCAAGCTGTGAAAGTTCCGCCCCGTTTTGAAGTTTCAAGTTAGGCGCTTTCACCATTGAATAGAGTCTCTCCTGCCCGTGGCCAATGGTTCGCATAACGGTGATTACTTTCCGTCATTTATGCTATATTATACGTACAGTCTCATCTCCAGATCCTGCACGGTCTTGGCGTTGACAGGCACCTCTACATACTCGAGTATGAGCGTCGACTGACATACTTAGGAATCAATTGTCATCTCATCTCGACTGGAAGACGCCACACAGATCCAGAGGTTGAGCTGCCTTTGCATAGCCTATGGACACTGGTGAGTACATACATTCAAATGCGGCGCCTTCTGCTGTCCCGCTTCTCGTCATCTCGCAAATACGAGAGACCTATTCGAGCACTGACATACATACGTATAGTACAAGCCAGCGCCCGCCTGTCAACCTCTCGACTGGGAGACGCCACATCGTCCGAACTTCGAAGTAGAATTGCGGCGCAGGGTTGACTCCGCAAACAGAACGACATCCACTCTTCAGCTACACCAGGAGGAAAGGACGCTCCAAAAGAAACATATCACGCCTTACTTACTTGGAAGCGCACCCAGATAGGCACTCGTCCCGTACGACGAACCAAATCTTCAGTCGATATATGCGCAGAGTACGACCAGCCAGGCCAGGTTGTCGTGTTTACGAGCAAGAGCGAATCCCAAATTCGGGATGGGGGGTAAGAAGTGCAGGGCGCAGGCACTACGCGGTGCGCCTTGGGATCCTTGCTCGATAACCATGCTCAAGGCGATAATGCACGTCGGACCACCCAACGTAGGGTACAATCAACAATCTGCGGACCAGAACATCCATGGCAGACCGACCATCCGCAAGAATCCTCACAGGAAAAAAACAGCGTCATGCATCATGCACCATAAGCATTACAACCTAGACAATGACAAAGCTGTGCGATACAACAAGCAACAGAGGGACAGCCTACAACGAGCGCAGGTCGAGTAGTCTAGTCTAGTAGCAGTACCCCAAGATTTTTCCACCGACGTTCTTACGACGGGCTTCCTCGTGGTCCAAGATACCCGAGGACGTAGTCTGTACACCAAATCCACATCAGCATATATCCATTATATCCACACCCAAAGGGCAACAGCCAACGAAGGCCAACGGAGGAAGAGAGAGAGAGAGAGAGCAACACATACAAGGATCAAAATCCCAAAACTCCTAGCGGGCAAAAGCAAGTTGACCCAGGACTCGATCTGGGAGTGCTTGATGTTGAAGCGGGGCGAGATGACGCCGGTCTTGTTGAGCCGGCCGTTGAGCTGGATGACGATCTTGTTCGCGCGGTGGTCGTCCACGATTTCGAATTCGCCGATGTAGCCTGGTGGGAGGGGGGTTAGCATGAGCTCTCCTTCGTTTGGTGAGGGAAGGGGCAAAAAGAAGAAACGAGGATTGTAGTCCCATCAGTGAACGCACGCCCTTCTTTAAGAGTAGGACACACGCTGTATGGTTATCAGGGACTCACTCCCCCGAGAAGAGGAAGGGTCGATATTTCGGAGGCTTAAAACGAAGGACGCGTGAAGGTTCAATCGTGGAGAAAGAAGGGTGCGTCGGTCGTAGTTATACTCCGAGGTACGAAGGGGTGGGTAAGAAGAGGAAGATAAGGGGTACGAAGAGGAAGGAAGGGGGATGTAAAGGGGAAAAAAGAAAAGGAGGAAAGGAGACTGACCATGGCGCTGCATGACGCTCAAGAACTTGACGACGACCTTGGACGAGGGGCGGACGAGCACCTGGCGCTTGCCGCGGCGCTCGGCGTTGACGATGTTGTTCAAGCAGTCGTTCTGATTGAGATATGAGTTAGAAAAGTACTTGACAGAGGCAGCGAAAAGGGACAGCTGGCACGTACGAGGACGGAAACGCGGACCATTTTGCTGGCTTTTTAGAGTAGTGTCGGTGGGAGGTGTTGACGAGTGTGCTGGACCAGAATAAAACACAGAAAAAGAAGAAGAGGTAAGCAAGATTGCCACAGCCCAGAATGAGTGTCGTGCACCGAAAAAAGGGGGCACGAGTCAAACAGGCGAGAAGGGAAACGAAGGGAAACGAAGGAAAAGCGAGGACAAGAGAAGAAGAGCGAGGACGCTGATTCTTCGCAGTCTCTGCACTGGATATTCACCTTGAAACTAGGGAGAGACGGACGGAGAGGTCGTCGAAGTTGGCGTCGAACGAGGCTGGAGAGTTGGCTGGCGGCGTGAACAAGGGTTTGACTGGACAGCTGGCGCAAAATTGATCCCACCACCCAGAAAAGGCAACTGTGGCTGCTTACTCATCCCATCACCTATACAGCACCAGCCAGCCACCGCGGCAACTTCCGTGCGCTCCTGCGTCGTTGGTGCAGTTTTCCCCCGCCGCCAGCAAGACCCCCTCGTCGTCGCCGTCGTCGCCACCGTCGTCCTCAAGACCCAGACTCTTTTCGTCTTCGACTCTCAAGAAAACTTAGCACAATATGGTGCGTTGGGTCTCTTTGGGTTTTGGGTGTTGGGCTGTGGGGGTGTTACATGGGGAGGTGCTGATGGTTTCGTCTTTTGGGAATGTAGGGTCGTGTCCGCACCAAGACTACCAAGAGGGCTTCCCGCGTCCTTATCGAAAAATAGTGAGTGGAACTCCGATCTGGAGGGTGTCCCTGGGGCGGAAAAGGGCAGGGTGCTGATTGATTGGCCTTTGCTCGAATCGTACAGCTACCCCCGCTTGACCCTCGACTTCCACACCAACAAGCGTATCATCGATGAAGTCGTGCGTACCCTCTTCCTTTTCCCCATGTCCT
>NHYE01005532.1:0-40054 GCA_002938385.1 Gymnopilus dilepis | reverse complement strand
GAGCGTCATTGCGCACGCTCGCATAAATCTAATATTCCAACACACCAGAACTGGACTGCAGCTCAGTAAGGGAGTAGTCACAAGCTTAGAGCATCGGTATATGGCTAACGAGTTACATTATCTATTAGTACATATGTCATTGTCATTGTCAACGAACGCGACGCGTTGGCGACACGTCGAGACGTGATACGCGATTACGTCACGTGCGCGGAAAGTGATTACGGGATAGTGGCCGTGGGGGAGGACTCGCCCAAGGACCACAACTTAGTAGTACCCACCTCTTTCGAAACGTCTTCCTGGTCCGCCAAGGTTCTCCTAAAGACACAACGAGGGCCGAGCCTGTTGCTACACGACGTTATCCAGAGTCCTCGCTGGAGGAAACTGAAGAAGAAGACCACGACGCCGCTTGGTACATTCCTCCTCTCACCATGAAGAATTTGTGGGGCTGATTCAACATTTATTCAAATGTAGGCTTTCTGACCACCGGACCATAACGCGTATGTGTTACCTTGAGCACGAATCTTTCGAGGGCTTATAGATGCGGCGATAGCGTGTAACGAAGAACAGCTGGGGATAATCCAGCATTGCGAGGAAGAACGACCGGTGCTTGCATCGGCGAGCAAGTGCCAATACTTTTGCTGGGCGTGGGTCACAATGGATACAAAGTATTTAAGTTTTTACGCTGTTGTGGCCAAGTATCTCCCCTGAGCAATCTCTTTACCAGGAGTCGAAGCAATGACATACCTGCATTTTTGGCTACATGCTAAACGAGTTGGTACGCAGGCATGTCAGGTCCCATCCATCGAAAATGGGCACACTCGTTGCCCAAACTTTTGCTCTGCATACCTTGCCCAGTATATATTCGGCGACCTGTCACCGCGACACCATCAGCGCCTTTCATATCCAAATTCGCAGCTTTTGGATGGAAGCTGACTCGGATCTCTAGGCGGCTCTCCACCAGACAAGGCGTTTAGGAGACGATTCTTGTCAACAGTCAAGCCAAGCAGTGGGGTGAGAAGACCGCGAGCCTCGGTCAAGCTGGGTATAAAAACGACAGCGCTTCTCATTGAAAGCAGCTTGGTCAAGCTTGAAGCTACTCAGACGACGATGAAGCTGTTTTGTGTCCTCGCTTCGATCATTTCCGTTGCCGTTTGCCAGGTGAACATTGGGGCGCCTCAGCCAGGCGCCATCCTCGCCCGTGGGCAGCAGTTCACTGTCCAGCTCATCGAAGCTCCTTCTGTGGTTCGTATCATTCCACGCCCCGTCGCTCATATTAACCGACCTTTTCATTCCAGACTCCTGCAGACGGCATCCAGGAAGTCGATTATTTCGTTGGCATCATCTCATGTGGCTCTTCGGCTTGCCCCTCACCTTCAGTCAATCTCGGCAACCTGCTCTTCATCGGGCCTTACCAGCCTCAGGGAATCATCGGCAGCCCACCGTTCCCGCACACTTTCCAAAATCTATCGCTCACTGTTCCACCTAACCTTCCTACTGGGGCGGCTGCGCTTCAAGTGCAAAGAGTTATCTTCGCCGCTTCTCCAGTGAGATTCCCTTTTCTCAATGCTGACAGGCCGCGAACTGATGGCATGAATAGGGAGAAGCCAATGCGAGCCTTGAATACGGGAATGTTCAGGTTCAGATATCTACCTAACCTCATTGGACTGAATGCGGCTCCAAGGAATATCATTGTCCAACAGTCTAAGTAGTCTACTCTGGAGAGGTAGCTGTCAGTGAAAATATTAGTGAGGAGCGCTGTTGTAAGCATTGCTCTGGCTCTATGCATCCACGAAATGACCTACCTACAAACATGATCGCTTCTCGAGCGCTCAATTCTGTTCCCATGTGGGCAGCTTTGAATGCCTTGAAGTGACGAGGGCAATACTATTTGGTCAATGTCATTAATCATTCTTTTGCATGGATTTTGAGATTGATCAACAGACCATGCCCTCAGACCAGAACACTCGATAATGGAGTTTATGCGCTCGTCGAAGTTAACAAAGTTCGAGCTTCTGATCAAGGAGGGCAATGTAAGCTTGAACTGAAATTATCAAGTAGTCGACATGGACCGTTGATCAGCAACCTTGCCAGCTACTTTCCACAAGCGAAGAGCAAGAAACGCAAGGGCCTGAAGGCGTAGTGGTGGTCCCAGGCACTAACAACAGCATATATGCAGGCTATTTTTCGGCCACTCTTCAGCTCGAGGTCGGACATCTACGTTCCGAAAAGCAACCGCTGGACGCCTTCGTCAGCCCCTTCAGTGGAGGCTATTGAATATAAGGATTTCCGCTGTCCACTCTCGAACTTGTTACTTGATCGACGAGGGAATTCCTCGTGGTCGTTGCGTCCCATGACTGATACCTTACATTGATTGTGTTTCTCTATATATTCTCCAACTTGAAGATGGTTCCAGATAGGATTGAACCACAAGATGAAGTCCTTTTGCATTGTAGCCTCTCTTCTGGCTATAGCCGCTGGCCAGGTCGACATTGGTGCACCGAGAGAAGGTGATACCCTTGTTGCTGGTCAAGAGTATGCCGTCCAGTTTATCGAGGCTCCTTCCGTTGTGAGTGGTTTTTTCATTTGCCTCACTTACACGTCTTCCCTAACAAATGGTGTCAATTGATTCTAGACTTATGCAGACGAAATCCGGCAAATTGGCTTCTTCGTCGGCATCGCCTCCTGTGGCTCCTCTCTCTCTACTTGTCCATCACCATCCACAAGCGGTCTCGGGAACTTGCTCTATGTCGGAAAGTACGAACAAACGGGCATCCTCGGCATCCCACCTCTTCCATTCACCTATCAAAATGTGACTCTCACTATTCCACCCGACTGGCCTTCCGGAATAGCTGTGCTCCAAGTGCAGAGGATCTTGTTTACTGCTTCTCCTGTGAGTCTTGTTACAACTTACAGTGTATGGTCTTCATGATGTCACGGATGAGATATTCACGACCTCTCTGGCTAATAGGGGATTGCCAATGCAAGTGTCGGCTATGGTAGTATCGGACTTCAGATCGAGAACGTATCTACGATATAAATTGGAGCTCGGGGGTGATTGCTAATGCTAAGGAAAGACCAGCAAGCCTTGCATGTGTCCAAGATTATCGCTTCAGCCTTGTAATAATTTGAGCTCGTACTGTAGTAGCATATTTGAGAGGATTATTTGACACGTCAGGTAGGCATACGAATTTGGATGAAAGGAATGACAACTCCAAAAGGTGGTGCATTGGTCTCCAGGTGCGTGTGTATCCTCCGAGTGTTCCATCTTGAGCACAATGCAGGACGCTTCACGAGTATATTCAATTGTTCGACTTAAATATCAGACCCGGGGCTTTGAAAAAAATGATTTTATTCTGACAATAATGGTTATTCGTGATCAGATAAACGCTTCCAAAATTCGTTCGCATCTAGGCTGTGTATTGCATTACTCAATCGTAACCTAGAAACCACTTCTGAAGCTATCCTTGAGCTTTATTTTTTCTAATCCCTCTATTGTACGTATTGCCACCGATACCAAGATGAAGGCTAGGTCATGCTGACACGCCCTGGTAGGGTCCGACTAGAAGCGAAACGGCCTATAGAGCGGGTTAGGCGGACATTACCCGCCAGGCGCTCTACCCAAAAATAAAGTGGGACATATAGTATTAGACATTCACGCAACATAGTCAAGAAATAGTCGAGATGTTAGAATACTCGACTAGTGCGGACACGGCACGTTAAGCAGATCTTTGGTCCGCGAGTCCATGGAAAATCGTCATGGTCGATACTGGAACTTCTCTGATTGCCTGTGCACTTGGAAGCTAGACGTCAATAGTCCCCTTCATATTCACAAGTTTTGCAATGACTGTCATTGCGCCTTTCATTGGCAATGTCAGTAGTCCTTACTACTGTAGTAGAACTAATCAGATAGCAGTAGGAATTCAGCCATATGCCAAATCTGATTCTTCGGGACTTTCATATTTGCGAGGCTTACTTAGTGCCTGTGAAATTGATTGATTCGACTTACAAGATGTCAGGCTTCAATGCATCGTCAGTACGGAGTCAAGGGCTTAGCTAAATTCCGAAATAAAAAGTAGCGCCGTCCTTAGGATAAGCGCTCGAGTACACCGCGGAGGCTGATACGGTGGTTCTTACATCCCAGGAGCTTTCTGCATTAATCTTCTATCTTATGTCTGTAGTGGGTAGATAGGGTATTAAGAGTGAACTACTTCGTGCTTCTGTACATAAGACACGCATGATATTATTGACGGCGGTAGAAGAGACCTTCCTCGCGTTTGTCTTAGAAACATATCTTCAAGAATTTAGTACATGGACCTGAAGAGATTAGCATGTTGACGTTGATATTAGCTTCTTTCGTCTTTCTGATGCGGCTCAGAATCTCTCATAGACCAGGTTGGACGTCACCATCAGGTATCAACCAAGATTTGGAGGGGCGCACACAAGTGTACTCTGGCAAAGACAATTTGGCAAAGAAAGCCATCCATGCATCTCCTGGCGGTTGGTGGTTCAAGTATAAAAGGAATGCCATTAAAAAGTGAAATGATCAGCCATTCAGGGTGCTTTCACATCGCATTAGACCACGGGCAATTAACACTACTACTAGTACAATGAAGGCCTTCGTCGTTCAGACTTTCATCGTTGCTTCCCTCCTTGGGTACTCCACTGCTCTCCCGGCGCAAGACGCCAACGTTCAGGATGCGGCGGTAAGAGCCTCAGACTTGATCCTTGGAGGGTGGTTGACGCCTGAACTATCCACAGAGAAATCGCCCTCCAGCCGCCACTCAATGCGGTGATCCCAATATTGCAACGACATTTTTTGAAGGCTTCAAACCTTCCGTATGGTCGAATGCGCCCGACACCATCGCCGATGATGTCAACCTTTCAACTGGCGGCGACGAATGGGACCTTCAGCCGGCGTCGTTCCGTGCATGGACAACGGCTGGTCAACCTAACACCGTCCCCCTTTACTGGTTCTACAACCTCGACAGTCATGCGTACCTTTACCTCACCTCGGATACGACGTCCCCACCTAAGCCCAGTGGGTATTTTGGTGCCGCCAATCTGATCGCATATGTCTACTCCAAGCCGATATGCGATAGTGTGCCCTTGTATTGTGTTTCTAAGCCGAGCGACTACTGGTACACCACCAACTTGGCGGAGCATAACAACTTTATCAGTCAATATGGATGGACTGACTGTGGAGTCGCTGCCTATGTTCTCCCCGTTACCAGTACGTCCAGGGTCTAAGCAAGTTTTACTCACAGACTGCTTGAACTGATAAAATTTCAGATGTCTCTCAAATTCTCGCCTGAAGAAACACGATCCAGTTTCCCTTTCAAATTTCTTGCAACGACGGTTAAATTTGATTATCGTTCATTAATACCAGTCTAGGCGGGGTTGTAGTCTAGATTCTTACTATGATGTCTATAGAACCATGAGAACAAGAAAATTTTCAATAAAGGGAACAAGAAAGTAGATGAGGCGTTCGGAATCATGAAGGTTAGAGCTAAGAGCGACGAGCGACTCCAGCCAAGTTCGAACGCGTCACGTCGCGTCGCGTCAAAGGGCACGTGACACTGAAAAATTCGTGCCTCGTCGTCGTCAGACTCAGAGTCTGCCACTGAATTCAATCGCCCAAGACGGTCTATCCTCTACGACCATGGCCATTGAGCAACGTTGCAGCTTCCATCGGTCAGTCATATTGGCTTTCAAATCTCAATCTGGAAAAGCCACAACATAAGGGTCTTCAACTCTCAAGGCGACTGGCGATTCGCGAACGTTTCCTTTGGTAGGGTTTGTTTTACTTTCCTTTCAGATCTTTCCAAGCGTCTAACGTGCTTCAAAAAGGTTCATGATTTGTGGTTCTGAGTGAACCTCACGCTGTACCTTGACAAACAGTCATCGACTCATTCAAGAGTTTGAAGTCCAACGCTCCACATGTCTGAGTCCTATCGGAGTCCATACTCGCCATCCAAGCCAATACCAGCGCGATGGTAGTCAAACCCGAAAACCATATTCAAGCCCGGTCTAGAAGCACAACTGCTGGAAGCTCGCCGCTCGAGGCTCAGTACTCAGCACTCAATTCTTGAGGTTGAGTCGCGTCAATCTGTGTCAGTGCCCGCTACCACAGCCATACTCCTGGGGCTTGTGCACTCTCAAACTGCAATTTTTGGCAAGTAGCAGTTCCGGTGAGCAATTTCCTAGTACCTGCAATCTTCTAGCTCTGACACGACCTTACCAGGTGTGCACCAATGCTCGGACCTTCAAAGTAGCAACAAGGAAGGTTCAGCGTCAATCCGCTGGCCGTTCGACGCCTCTCATTGTCCTCGAGCTCTTCATCCCCAAAACCCCCTTCGACCCGTCTTCCCTTTAATGTATCCCGGTTCCTAGTGGTCCTCATCCCACCTTGCCCCGTTCCTCCCTTTACACTTGCCGACACGCCTCACGTTGCTTCCGTCCCTCGACTCGTCTTCAACTAGCAGAATCCTACGCACGATAAGCAGACAGCCTGTATTCGGCCCCTTTCAATTTACTCGTATGGAGTGTTGTCTGACGCTTGGTGGTAGGGAGGGATCTGAGCGTTGGTTGACAGTCGAAGACTATGCGTTCGACCGGTTACATACTGGTCGGTTGTCCGCAGGCGGTTGACGATAGGACGTGGTACACCTCCGGGAAGGGCTCTGAACCGCCTCGACGATTCTCTCTGTCCTGGAGACCTGGAGCGTGGTGCCACGTCAATTACCTCTTCCAAACGTATCAAGTATCATACAATGTGCCAACTGGTACCCTGGATCGTACAGGAGTCACGACTTGCACTCTTTCCCCTTCCTTCGAACCCCTGCCAGCACCAATCCAGCCCTCTCAACCTTGGTAACTTGTCAAGAATTGTGCGGGGATGAGGTGTAATACTCTCCGCTGCATGTAGCGATGACGTTAAGCTTCTTGTCAGACGCGAAGTGCTGCATGAGGTCCTCCCTACCCAGGTCAATCGTCACCCTCACCACCCGAATAGTCAGCATCGTCGATCAAGTAGCGGAAGAGCTCGTCGTATTCTCAGGTTTCAACACTGTGTTTTTAGCTTCAACGCCCCGCAGCAACGCCCCAGGCTCGATTTCCAAGCCCCTTGAAGGTCATGGCCGGCCTACGTTGCGTTGCTTCATTAGATTATCGCCACTTCCCCAGTTCCGACCACAAAACCATTGTCATGTGTTGTCACCCTTATCGCCCTAAATCTCTCGGTCTCGGTCTCATCTGGTGTCGCTGAACGTATGTCCAGCTTTCTTTCACCACCTTCAGCTTCCAGCATCATCTTAGCTTCCTTTCCCTCCCTCCAATTTTTCATCGCTGCCTCACCTCTTGTGTTTACCAAGCGCATGTGCCAATGGTCACTGGAGCATATCCACCTATGACAGGACAGGACGAGTTCGCGCGAAGGGCCAGCTGCGGGGCGGAACCTTGGACCCGGCAGGGTTGTGGTGCAGCTTGTCCGTTCGCGTTAGGTGTCGTGGCACGGGCCATGTCGGGTATTGGTGCTCCAGAGTTTGGACACTTTGAGTGTCGCGACTGTTGGCTCAAGCTTCAAGCTGTTGGCGGTGGTCCACTGAAGGAGACGAAAGGGTTACCATAGAGGGATTGGAGTGGGTCAAGAGGCGCCTTGCTGGCGAGGACAGGCATTGGACTCGAGGGTGGTATCCTCTGTCTCGGATCTCAGCCTACGAAGAGGGTTCAAGAGGAAAGGAGAGGACACATGCAGGGAGCTGATGGAGAAGGACTGAAAGATGTGTGTGCTGGAGTTTGGTTGAGGAAATCCTGCCGGTATATCTACCCCTCGTCGACGTGCCTCTAGTCCAACACCTGTATTTGTCCAGTCGACTTCACTCCTCCTCAAAGTTCAACCTTGGCCTGAAAAGTCGAGCTAGCTCATTCTTTTCTCCAGCAAAGATAGAAAGCTCTCGCTGGTCACAACAAGCGGCAACCAGCGCTCGCATATATCACCTTCAAGCTTTTGTCATGACCTTGGTCGGAATCCATTCGGACTCCTACAACTAACTGGCTTCATTTGTGGACGCATTTGTGAGTCAAGCAAAATCCATGTTTTCACATCACTAGACTCTTATTATTTATACATCAATGATACAGATTAGTTGCATACTTCACGGTCGTGGCGTCAGACCATCCTGTGTTCTCATTGCCAAAATCATTCGCCATGATGTCCACTTCGGCAAATCCTCCCTTTCCGTCACTGAACGACACGTACAAGGCTGCTGAACCTGTGCCCACAATATCAGCTCTTCCATTGCCAGTCATATCAGCCAACCATCGTGGGGTAGAACCGACTCTGAAGCCCTGGTCATACCCAAACTCCCGTAAGACGACCTTTTTCGGTTGGAATGTGCCGTTTCCATTGTTGACGGAGACATAGACTCCCTGGTCTCCGAATGCGACAATATCCTCCGCTCCGTCTCCTGTGATATCTGCTACTGACCATTGATGCCGACTTGCATGCCATCCTTGCTGCGAAGAATAGTCATCAAGCACAACTCGAGGAGGCTGGAATGTCCCGTCGCCGTTGTTCAAGGCAACGTGCACGCCGTCGTTACCGAAACCGATGATATCCGGCTTGCCGTCTCCATTGAGCTCTGCGACAAAGCGAGGGTTCTGGTCGACCTGCCAGCCTTGATTGAAGCCTAGGTCCTGAATGACGAGATCCTGGGCTTGGAATGTCCCGTCGCCGTTGCCCAATGACACGTAAACACCTGGGTCGCCGAAGCCCACAATATCTGGGAACTTGTCACCGTTGACATCAGCGACGAATCGTAAGTGCTTGGTCAAGTTCCATCCTCCAGTGTTGACGGCAAAGTTATTCAGTGCGAGTTGGGTGGGTCCGAATTTACCATCGCCTTGATTGAGCGACACCAATATTCCCGGGTTGCCGAAGCCTACGATGTCCGCCCTTCCTGTGTTACGGAGGTCAACCATAAAGCGGAGGTGCTCGTCGACCCTCCAATTTCCAGCAGAGTAAGCAAAGTCGGAGACGACCTTGGTCGCAGGGGCAAAGGAATTATTGCCCTTGTTCACGGAGATGTACACTCCATCTTCGCCGAAGCCAACGAGGTCTGCGCTTCCATCGCCGGTTGTGTCTGCGACGACTCGAACATGGCGGTCGACTTGCCACCCGCCTGCGTTCAGGCCGAAATCTGCGAGGACGAACTCTTCGACAGGGTCAAACCTGTTGCGCATAATGGTTACGCCTGATTCGCCAAATCCTACAAAATCTGCGAGACCCGGCGACCTGGCGGGTACTGCGGACAATCTTTTTGAGCATTCTACCATGTGAGCGAAGATTATCTGATACTACAGACCTGGAACTGCCTGACCGAAAATTAGTGGGCTGGTCATCTTTGTATGTGTCACTGAAGATCCTTGTAAGTTGGAGCTTGCTTCCAACGAGGAGAAAAATACGATGTTTCTATATCTAGCAGATGACGCCACCCGCATGCTACATGATACACTGGCAAACTTCCATCTTTACTGACTTCCAAGAGGCCTTGGACATGACCTAGTAAGCCTTCTCCAGTTTGATTAGGTACTTTTTACTGACTAAATTCACACCAGAAACGATGGTATGGTGGCCTAGTAGAGATGCGTGTATGTTATCACTTCAAATAAAGTTGCCTGCATATAAGGCTTTCCTTGCGTTCGATTGACTTCGCAAGCGATTCATTCCGCCCAGTGGCCACCGCCTGATGAAATTTCGTTCCAACGTACATAACATTTTCTCTGAAGGCACAGGTCATTAATATCATGTAGCAGACTTACTCACCCGCTACAAGGGAAGGACACCGACGAGCGGCCTGCTCAAGTAGGTTCGAAGCCAAGCAGGTTCAAGGAAAGCGCATAAGCCTCTCAGCCCGACTTCCAATGTGTCGTGTTTGGTGTAAGTCTGTCCTCTGGTGCGAATGTTCGTCTCATTCTCGAACATTTAGTGCTATAGATGAAGCCGTAGAGCCAGACGCGGGCGGTGATGTATCTCATGAGGTGCTGAGATCCTTTTCATTGAGAAGGACTCCGGAGTTTGGAACAGCCGAAAACTCGAGCTCGAAAGGAAGCAGACCTTGAGAAAACCGCCACCGAGGCATCCAGGGTGTCAAGGTTGGGATCATGAAGTGACGGCATAATCTAGCTCCAAAGTTTGTTTGACTCCGGAGCTCCTGAGGCCGGAATATTGAACGTCAAGACAAGCTGATACTTTGCCGTTGGGCATAAGTGCTGGCGATATCAAGCTATTCCAAGGACACGAGCATTTGAATGAATAATACCCATCAAAATTACGTTTTTTGACGGCGTGCTGCATCATGAAGAAGCTACTGTATGATTAGGCGATATACGACAAAGACAAACACAGTTTTACATCAATGCTTTATTCAACTACCCTTCTGCTATCCCCATCCCTTCCAATGAAGCCCAGCGGCCTGGTGAGAAGGCGATTTCATGCGCCGTGACGAGACATGACCAGTACCTCCTCTGGCTGCTTGCATCGTGTCGAACACTTCAAGGGTATACTTCATTGACTCAGATGGTAGACGCGTATATGTCCACCCAACTAACGCGATGCAAAACCCGCATCTGAAATCCATAGAACAAACTCTTCCCCTGGCTTGGGAACCGGTTTCAGGATCAAGACCCGTCACAGAATATTCGCTGATCAAAGAACCCGACCGAATATCCCAGCTTCTGAAGCATACCACATAGCCCCCCATCTCTTCGAAGCCAAGGACCAACGTGTGGTTATCGGTCTTCATGAAGCTTTGCGTCGACCAGATAGATTGTGGAAAGTCGAATTGACACGCCGATTCTCCCGAAGATGTGTTCCAATATATTATACGTATACTCCAGCTCTCTGCAGTTGGATGCGTGGTGATGAGATGTGAAGAAGAGACTTGAAGTGAATCGATTGGACGTAATGGTGATGGCCGAAGGACGTAGATGCAATTGCCGTCATGAATGTTCCAACAGCGAATGGTCTTGTCGTCTGATGCTGAATAAGCTTGGGTCTCATTGTCGTGTAGGCAAACGGAACCAACTGAAAGACGTCGATACGGGTCAAGAAGAGGACACCATGAATGTCAGTCGAAGATAGAGCTATGGAGTGTTACTGATACTTGCCTTTACCACTGTGGCCTATCAGAGCCCAGATACTTTCACTTCTGGCGACATCCAAGATGTAAACTGTACCATCGGAGCATCCAGCTACAGCCGTCGCCCCAAGTGCGTGGAAAGACGAGATGTATGTATGGAGAACTATGCGGGAGAGTGTGTTCTACAATAGATAGAAGAGTCAATCTGTCATCATAACTTTGGAGCAAGATATGGTCCCACATTCACAGAATACGTTTCGTACCCTTGGGAGTCAACTTCTACTTTGCGATGAAGTGGTGGCCTCCAAATCCAGACAACGTTCTCAGAACCAGGGTTGAACGTTGAACATCGGCATTTTCCACATCAAGACTGTTACGTCCGTCTTGGATTTTCTCGAAGTGCGAGTCCTCTCCTCCTCTGGCTTCGGCATCAGTAACGACAGATGAAATGGGAATTTTATATCGGTGTTTTCCTTCTCCTGCTCTTGAGTGCCAAAATCTTGTGCAGCCCTGCATTTACCTGTGAGAAGATCCCAAACACGGACACGTCCAGTAGAGGAGCGCGTGACAAGTAGGTCATAGCTGAGATGATAACCCGTAAGTCTATCCTGGTGAGACAACGTGTGCTGCAGAACAAAATCTGGGAGCGAGTATACGTGGATGGTATCATGGATTTGTACAGCGCAATAACCTGATGTGCATGCAAAGCTAGGGAGCTCGAATGGATGTTGTTGAGTGCCATCATCAGGGACATGAATGGAGAAGTAGCCCTGTCTGTTCTTCCCCCAGAGGAAGCTGGATCGTGTCGTGTTTGACATGGTCAAGGGGAGAGATAAGCGCCAGCGATAATCTCGTTGATTGATTGTTGAACGTTGATCGATCATTGATCGGCTTAAAATAACTCGGACGCGACGCGTCGGTATCACGTGCGCTTGTCTTGAGCAGAGTCTGGACTCCTGAGGCCTGAGTTCACGTTCGCGCAAGGTTTCAGAATCCTGGTTAAAAAAGAAGTGGACCTGTCAGTCATTCACCAAATGATAGTGATACATCGGTGGCATTATATTATGTACACTTTGTCACCTCGCCATCTCTCTCTCTCTCTCCCTGTCTTCAATATTGACTAGGTATTATGGCTGTTCCACTGCTGTGCCCGGTGCTGTAAATTCAAAACATTCCGAGCTAAGTCATACCCCGTTCTATTTCTGAGCCAGGTATTTGACGTTCTAGCCCTTGTTGAACTGGATGAATTCTCGTAGTTCCCATATCTCAAGCGACAGAACGTCTCCTGATCCCTGCTTAACTATAGCAGTGTAGAAGCCCCCAGCGAGGCTGGATGCAACAACAGTTCCCGATGTGTTGATGGAAAATTCTCTGACAAGGACGCCAGATACCATGTCCCAGATTTTAAACTGTGTATGGGGTGACGGAACTCCTCTTTCGAAGGCTTCGATTATCTGATTGTTTTCTACTGCTATCTGAGAGCTTGATGGAGGCTTCTGAGGGTACGGCCTACTCTCAAATCTGTGGATTATTTTGCCCGTAGTGTTGTTCCAGACCAGTGTATGTGATTGGACCTGGTCAGAGGAATAAGTCCGGTGGTGGGATACAACGTTGTTCGAGGCGACCACTAGCCGACCAGTCAGACCGAGCTTTGGGTTAAGAATATGGAGGCAGTCGCCAGTGCCTATGTCCCAGATGCGTATGCTTTCGTCAAAGCCTGCAGAATAAAGTCTATCTTGGTCGAGAAGGAAGAAATACGCTTTGAAGGCAAGGTTAAATTGAAACGCACTTCATTAGATAGATAGAGTAGCTACCAAAGTTTGAATGCCCCATCATGACCAATGTACATTCTCCCGTAAAGACATCCCAAACGCGGATTGTGGAATCTAGGCATGAAGCTACTAGTCTCCTGCCAAACACCCGAGCGGACCAGATATTCGCCTGCACCTCTATCCTCTGAAGAAATGTCGGCTTTTGTCCTAGAGAAAGTTGTCAATACGACGCGGAATCCTCTCATTCGTTTGACAGGGAGTATACTTGCCTTCGGCGTTTGAAGAAGGGTCTGGCGGTCTCCAAACAGAAAGCACAGCCGTTTCTGCAGGAATGGAATCTCTGCCGCTGTGCTGCGTCATTAAAGTTGGTTCCTTTGGCCACACCGTTCTCCCTAATATACTACTACCGTCACTCTCTGACCCAAAGAAGGCTGACTCTACAAAAAGAGTGATCAAATCGTCCTGACCAATTTTGAAATTTGATTTGAAGTCCTCTATTATTCGACACTTGTTGTTGAGAAGGTCCCATTATCATAGGTGGATCTGGCCATCGGAGTAGGAGACAACGAGTAAATCATATGCGACGTCAAAGGAACGGACGCCTGTCATCGTGGGAGGTCGGAGCTCAAGCATCAAGACGAAATCCGGTAGGGAATAGACATGGATTGTGTCCATGACCTGCACAACGAAATGAAACCGAGTGCATTGGGCGCGGTGTATCAAGGTCGGGCCTGGAAAGGGGTCGAAGGTGTAGTTGATCTCAGGAAGCTTGACGAAGAGTCTTTTGGATGCTTCGTCTTCTCGCGTTGGGCTGACGGCGGAAATTATGGGCATGATGATGGCAGAACGAAGGCATGATAAGCGCCTGCCGCTCACCGCTCACGATGATCCTGATATCGATGTTATCGATCTGACAGTTGTGTAAAAATAGAAAGCGCTGCCAATGTGCGCTGATGGATGGAGCTTTTCCTCACAGTTTATCCCTACTTATTTCGATCTAATATACTCTAGGAGTACATACAAATTAAAGGTTCGTTGACCATAAGCCTAAGCAATTGATAGTTAAATTAGGTTCATACTTGGTTGTGTGGGTGAAATTGGACTTTTAGACCAGGCAGTCGTACAGTATATCTACACCTTGAGACTCTAACTTTTTTACCTGCGTTACCTTCGAGTTGTGCGCACAATGCTAGGGGGTATTTCAGGCTCTTGCCAATTAGGGGAGCTGACGACGCGACGCGTCGACATCACGTGCCAACGTTTGTGCTCTTTTCCGCTCGGCTCCGAGCTCCTGCTTTTCCTGCTGCCTCCGGTCTCCCCAGTTCCACCTTTCTTAAGCTGGATGCATTCACAGAAACCGAGCCCTGATGGCGAAGGCATCCATTTCCGCTGCTCCGATGCTCCAAGTTCAACTTTCTGAATTGGCGAGCCAGCAGTCATGTTCGCGGTTTCGGTTGCGAAGAACAAGCGATGGTTGACAGAGGAAACGTTGGTCAGAGGTTGTGGACTTGCCCTCATTGAGGTCGACGTTTTTAAGCATGGTTAGTGTCTTTTCTTCCGGAGAGTCAAAGACTGACGATGAGGCGGTTTTACCTAGGCATCTGACGTGGCATGGCCCATGGGCTTCCATGAATTCAAAAACTTGTGGCATATGTACGCTCGTCAACCCATATGACGGTTTTCCTGCTCAAATTGATCTCATAGAGAGCTCCAGCATTTGCTCTGCCTTCTTCCTTTCCGACAGCTGTCCTTTAGAAGTCCTTGAAGCCGACAGACTGCTCTACACGCAGGGACAACTTGCTGTCGCCTCGTCGAATAATCGCCAACGACTTCGACTTCTGTCTTACGCTCCTTTCTCGCGTCTTTCACCGCACATGGATAGGGCCTCAATCAGTCACCACAGGTGAGCTTCACCCTTGCAAGACAGACCTTCAACGCAGGCCCCACGTTTCAGCTCTTCAAGGTCTCCGAGGTCCATACTCGATACTCCATCCTCAACTCCTGATTTCAAGCGTATATATTCAAGCTTTCTGCCCACCAAAGAGATCACCTACCTTGTCCTTTCCCTCCATCCATCTATCGCTGTTCCGACGTCCAATCCACCAGGAAGTAGCGAGCTGCTGCTCCCGCCTCCAAGACTCCACTCGTGAATTGCCCTACGGCATTTCGACCACTGCGACCAGGTCGACCTCGACAACCCACACCTCGCTTGGAACCCTATTTGACATGTTCTTGTCCAGTATGGAGCCTTCAGACCCGCATATATGCAGTCAGTCGGTACTCTCAAGCCTTCTTGGAGCGTAGCTCGTCACGACCCGCTCAAGACTCCGTGCTACGTGAGGTCTGTGGTTGGCAGTGGCACCGGCGTGGGCAGGAGGTTTTGTCGTTGAAATTGTTGCAGCTGGTATGCCACGTCTATACTATAGCAAGACCAGCCCTTCTTCCACCTCTCCTCTCCTCGATTCTATCGTATCCTGTACCATCACCTGGGCCCTGCCATCATTGCCTTGCGACGAACACACCCAATTCTACGCAGTGCTTAGCATATCGTTTGTCGTTCGTGGGCTTCGCAGCGGTCAGCATTTATGCGAGTACCTACAAGCTCCCCAGCCCCCCTATAATCGGTCTTCAACCACGACTCCTGCCTGTTCCTCTTGGCCCTGGATTAGGACAGGTCCTGTGCAAGCCCCGCTCTTCAGGGATCCTCGGTACTCAAACTGCCTTACGCTGGGCGGCCTCAAACTGCAGGACTGTGGATGGTTAGACCGCGAGTCGCTAGCGCAGGGCGCCTCGGGGCGGGTTATGCCTGCTATTTTGGAGGTATTTAGGATGCTCGTCTTGTGAAAGGTGGATATAGAGCTGCCAGTAGCATCTATCGTGGTGGTGGTCGTAATTGTCGTCAGATGAGGAGGAAGGCAGCAGGAGTCAAAATGTGGCCCACGACGAGCAGGTGGGACGGTATTAGCACCATTCCCTCAACGATATCCAGACAACCTACACTGCCGCACTGAGCCATTGCTGCTACGTGAGCTGCATGAACCTGGGAGGTCTGTCACTTCCCGTCTCCCATCAGCCACTCGTCCTTCCAGCGTTCAATCAACTCGAACATGTACACGAGTGTATATCTCACCAAGCCAGGGAGTGGGGAGGAGATCCGTCGTACACACTCGTTGGCACCTATCCATGTCCATGCACCAACACCAACTGCGTAATTCGGCCATCTGACAGCCTGTGCAAAAGCAGGAATAGAAGATGCCAGCTAGCCAGAGGTTCGACATCCTCCTTCACGCTCCAAGTTGCTTTGGCGCGACTGACCGTCCGCCAGCGTCTCACACTGTGACCTCCTGCAATCCTCACCTACGTACCGTTGACGGCTTCCTCTCGTCCGAAACCGTGTCGTCTCACAACGCCAGCTCCCGACCCCACGTCCTCTTCTGGCCGCCGTGGGTTTAGCTGCGGGGTGCAGCTTCTCTTGGGCGTTTTGATCAATCGTGGGCAAGACAAACCTCTGACGAGCTTTCACAGCCGGTTATGTCATGACAGCGTTCTCAGCGTCCAGGCTGCTCGGAGTTGGGGAAAAATGACGAGAGTGTTGGGCTCGCTGTTGTGCTCGAGTTGGCGCGTGCTGGGGGCTGTGGATTGCGCATTGGCTAGGTCACCCAGGTTCAGAATGCTGACCGTCCTGCGTCTTCTTCGGATGTGGGACTAGGAGGGTGATGGGTGTCGTGATTGAGAAGTAGGTGCTGCTGCCGTCGCCGTTGATTCGCCGAAAAAAGCATTTTGTTATGCTGATGTTCCTACTTCGTAGCTTGTTTCCAATATTCGCATTCTTCACACGGATGTCTGTGTTTCTTGGAATCGTTGGAAATTCAACACCACTCAACGATTGCATTCTTCTATGTGACAAGTACTAGAGCAACCACAGAAACCGAAATTGGAACGACATCTAGGAAATTGGGGAAGGGTCTTATCAGCGAACCGAGACAACACTTGAATCTCTCGGTGCCACATCTTCTCGGCCTCTGGAATGGTTCAAACTGAACATCCAAGGAAAGGTGGTGAGTGTCGAGTTTAGGTCACAAAGAATGCTCCATTAGACTTACCAGTTCCGAGCGGCAGTACGTATCCCGCGATTCCTGCATCGGTCCATCCTGAAATGGCGATGAGTTCACTATGCTCATTGAATACCGTCGTATAGTAGTGGTCGGTGTTGGCCTGGTTGTATGCCCCAAGCAGCGGGACACTTCCACAGACCTGCGTCTCATAGACGTAGCCAATAACGAGGCGCTGGATCCAGCCAGGAATTGACGTCGCAGTCGAATATTGGAAATCTTCCAATACATTGCTGAGGTCGTAGCGGTATAATGGGACGGTGAACTCTTGTTCAGTGCTCCAGGCAACGAAGATGTCGCCTTGGAATTCCCATTGAGTCGCGCCTTCGTTGGTTGTCCCAGAGATGGTGTACGCGCGAGGTCCTAAAGCGTGTGTAATTCCGTCGCGGTTGAATACTTGCATAAAGGTGGTTGCAAGCGACGGATCAGCGCACGTATCCGTTGACCGTACGTCTAGACTCTACGTGGAAATCGGTGGTGAGGATGGCCTTAACAGATGATAAACGGGCATGACGCACATTAGGAGAGAAATTCGGCATTGGGGCGGCAATTGCACTGAGGATGAGGGAGTAGCTCCAAAGAAAACCAAGAGAGGCGATCATGACTGTAAGGTTCTAAAAGCCTCTTAGCTGAGGATGCTGCAATGGTGCTGAACATTTACGCACTAGGCTTTCAAGCTTTTATACCTCTTCAATTGACTTTGAAATATTCTGCGAATGTTGGTAAGTACTCCAGTATAATTAGCCAGCGCTTATCGGTAATTGGTAGACAGTGTAAAGCCGCGGATGTTCCTTGAAATCCCTTGCAAGTATCGACAAGTTACCAGGATTCAGCCGCAGTCTCCGTCTCATTGGTCGTTGGATATACAGGTGACATTCAACAACGGAGACGTTTCATATCCGGGAGGGTACTTGCACTCAAGAAGTCCGGACTCATTCATCTTCCGCTGCCAAAGCTGTCTAAACAGGCGCCTATTGTCGACAGCGCGCGACATGGGACAGGATACATTATTCATGGCAATGTGGTTAGAGCTGTGTTACTATTGGACGTGAATATGTCGACTTCTGGTTTCCCTAATCCAGTAGGATCTGATCGAATAAATTTCATACGTGGACCTAGATAGCAAAGTTTTTATTTGTGAGGCGCGTGTAATAGTGCACATTAATTGACGACGAGGTGAGACTGGCTATTGTAAATATTCTCTCTGGCAGAGAAAGGTGTAAGAATGTTCATTGATCGTTAGTCGTCCGGCCGACCCTAGTAGAAAGTCAATTTCTAGTGAGGTGTGTCCCAGAGCGACAGGCCGCACCTTGTCTCTCTTATCTCTGCTGAATCCGTTCTGGAATTGTATTTATCTGCACATGATTATCTATTGGTTATACTAATAGGGCAGAAAGCGTAAAAAGGCATTGTTGGAAAAGAGCGCGTCTCGGCAACAGGGAGGCGCGTCAACATCACGTGCTGTGGCAGTGTCTGCAGCTCCAAGACTGTCCAACTTCAACTTGGGTCCAACCTCTAAAGTGACCTCTATTTCGAGTCATCTTTCTATGGCCATGACGCACAACTTTCGCAGCATCTGTTTGTGAGGACTTTAGAAGTACGCGCCTCAGCGTTCGGGGTGCCAGTGATCTAAAAAACCCGTCACTTTGTTCAGGTACGAGTAGCACTTGTGCACTACCGTTAGACTTGCATTTGTAAGTGTCCAGGGCCCTTTCTTCCCCCAAAGACGTTCACGTACCGTTGAAATTGGCATTAACGTTGAACCTCGAATAGGAGCATGAAAGCCGTCCAATGAGACAAGACGCCTCCCACCTCCCACCCTCTGCTGGCAAAATTCCATTGGTGCTGGGTCTGCGAAAAGGCTCGTCTTATGGTCATGGTCAGGATCATGACTAAGGAAATGCGTTCGGTGTCGGCGCTGGTATTCGTGTGGAAAGTCTGGTGCTGCATGCGAGCTTGGAAGATGGTGCGGGTGAGTGACATTGGTCTCACCAAAATTGCTCATTTTCCAAGTCCGTTTTCTATCACCTGAACCCTGGACTGGCCTTGCCTCCCCCCCTTCTCAGGACAGTCAGTTTCAGCCAAACGTTTAACGGTTCACGTTCAATTCCGGGATCAATATCCTTCGGAACCTGAAAACTCGATTCGACCCACTGCCAGAAGGATTTGATCGGTCATCGCCCTTCATGCCACTCAAATAAGCAGGAATATTATTACCGGAAAGAGTGAAAACGAACACCACGAGTTGTTCAGTTTTGGATAGCTCGAGGATCAATCTATGTTAGCGGTAACGCATTCGCACCTCGATTTAGAGCGTAGGTATGGGAAACCGTGAAGCTTGCTTAAATGCTAAGGCCCTGGGCAGCACCACCGTCTTCTTTTCCTTGCAATTAAAACAGTTCATCAGTCCAAAAGTCCTTGGCAGTTGGAAACCGGTATGGTCAACTTGTTTTCAGATGTAAATTATGCTCGCTAGAATAACAGAGTTTCGCAATGCAAGCAGTAGGCTATAAAAGGGTGGAAATCATCTTGATCCTCCAACATGATGAACCCAAGTTTCTTTGCAATTTTTCCGGTCCTGCTTTGCGTCTTGGTGAATGCTGCACCGGCTGTCAATACTCCCATTCAAGTCACTTTACGCATTGAAGGAGCTACGTCCACTATTTTTGAGGGCCCGATCACGACATCCGGTCACAATGTCAGTACGCCGTCAGCAGGCTCTCATGAATGCGACGGTCTGAATCAAAGTGCAAACTCACAATCTGGGGCAACTGCCATCGCCGCCTTGTCTGACGGCGCAAGTGTGCATGGGTTCGGCTTTGACGGGTCAGTCTTTCACGTTGTCCCAGCAAGACTGTATTCTAACGGTGGTGCGGCGCCCTCAGGATCTTCGTTGATCAGTTCGACGATTTCATTCTGAATCAGATTGGCGGAGAAACCACAGACTTTTCATCTTCAATCTGGCTCACTGGCGTCAACTTCTTTCCTCAAGACGTTTTAGAGGGTTGTCACCAAGAAATTCATTCAGAAGATCAAGTGATATTCGCCCTCACCGACAACCCAGGAACCCCTATATTTTTGAAGTTAGTGGGGCCATCCTCGGCTCAACTCGGCCAGGCTGTCACCTTGACTGTCATCGACGGATTTTTGCAAACTCGTATCCATGGTGTTCAAGTTGGCGGACAAACAACTGACCAGAATGGACAGGTCGTTGTCACTCTTACTCAGCTAGGTCTGAACTCTTTTAAAGCAGATGGGACGGGTTTTGTTCGCTCAAATGGGCTGAGCATCCAGGTTGCAGCCTGAGGTCGCTTGATACTGCGGTACTCCATAGCCGACGCCTACTGTAATTCCTGGAGACGTTTCGAAATAACTTATGTATTGCGTCCGAAGCCTCTGTTTCCAATGTTTCGAGTTCTTTGCACACACTCATGAACATAGCGTGGTCGTCTCGGCCTATTACTGCAGGCTCGTTCTAAGGTTACTTCGCCCGCCTCGAAGCATGCAGGATATGGCAACAAAGATAATCTTGCTATATTTGTCATGGCATACTCTGTCCACTCGTCGCCTGTAGCATTTATACAACCAGGTTGAAGAATGCCAAGAGGTTGTAAGTATAGATCACCTTGCTTCGATGGGGGCTAAGGAAATAACCGAGGTCCGCGTTGGTATATATACGACCTAAATGCTAAATGCACAAATAGCACGCTTCTTCACTCTGCAATAGCTCTCTCGGTACACGGCAATCGGATTCATAACCACAGGCATAGCGTTTAACGTCAGAAGATTTTCAAGAGGGAGGACTCGGATACGATGGGTAATAAATTGGTATATATAAAGTGCATCTAATTCTCTACTCAGACATCAAACTCTTGAGCTTGACGTGCCATGCATTTCTTGGGATTTCTATCGATTCTACTTCTCTTCAACGTCGTATCCTACGCTGCTCCGGCTGCCAATACCCCAATACAAGTCAACCTTCGTATAGAAGGAGCTCAAACAACTCTGTTCGAGGGTACAGTTACCACCAGCGGGCACGACGTTACGACCCCGTCAGGGGGGACCCATGAGTGCGACGGCCTCAATTCAGGCGCAAATTCGCAGCCAGGAGCAACACCTTTCACTGCCTTGGCTGATGGCGCTCAACAAAACGGATTTACGTTTGACGGGTGAGCCTAGCTGGACAACAACTATGATGAGCGATTCGTGACCACCTAGACCTTAGACTCTGGGAAGATGTTTTTAACGATTTCATTATCGGTACCATTGCCGGTGAATTTTCCGGTGGCAGCACCATCTGGACGGGTGCCGTAGACTTCCTTGAGCAAGGAATTATTACAGGTTGCCATAAGGAGATCAGTGGAGGGGATCAAGTCGTCTTTGCTTTAACCGATGATTCCACCAGCCCCATATTTTTGAAGCTGCAAGGGCCCACTACTGCCAAAGTCAATCACCCAGTCACATTCTCTGTCATAGACGGATTCTTCTTGACTCGTATCCAGGGAGCTCAAGTAAACGGGCATGCGACCGATGCAAATGGGAATGTGATGATCACATTCGCTCAACCAGGTCAGGTTTCGTTGAAGGCAAGTAAAGTGGGCGGTTTTGTTAGATCAAATCGGTTGGATATCCAGGTGACAAATTGATTACAATAAAAGTGGATTAATGCGTCCGACCTGATAGAAGGGCAGTAGGCTATCATACGAGAAAGATATCTGAATCGATACTTCGCATCAAACAAATTCGTGCAGTAAACGCAAGACTTGGGTAGACCAGTGCTGTTCAGAACTAGGACCGAAAATGATCAGCATTTCCAAGTGGACTATGACAAGACACTCATAAGTGAAAATAGCGCTGCTGTTTGTAAATGCTTTCTCACATCTCGTTCACTTGGTTGCCCAATGCTACCCTGATAAGCTGGTAATCCGGTGCATTCGGACAAGCTTACCAGCCTGTATCCAGCTGCTTTTAACTTTTGAATGGCGAAGGGAAGAACTTCATGACTTCAAAGCAATTAGCGGTAAATATATGATATTCCAGCAGTGGTACGCACGCGGTGGTCTCTTTTAGAGATTTGATGAAAATTATGACAATTAGTCGTTGCCTGTAGTCGAGTAGTATGAGTTGACTAACCTTCCGTTTCGTGATTGAGGGCCAAAATATTACTGGGGTGTTTACTGATTAGCTTCTCATAGGCATCTTCACTCTGAGAAGCTGTAGAACCCGTCGAGTCTCCAGAACTAGGTGATAATAACGATATCAGGGACACAAGATTCCCGTAGATTGATTTTGTAGTCAATTGGTCTTACTCGAAGTCCCAGAGAGCCAGTGCTTGCCCTCTGATATAGGCAGCTTGTCGGACGAGGTCATTGTAGTTCCCATAGGCTTTGTCAACAATGTTTAGTCTTTCGCCAAACGCTAAAGGAAAGGAAGACTTACGTGGACGCATAAAGGCTGGTGTTACGCCGACTATCTTTTGAAAAGCTTCTGTCGGTAGGAAACTGTCATCATCTTGGTGATAAAGTCTGACGATGTGGGAAACTTGCGTTCGACGAGCCACATTTCGTTATGAACTGGCATAAAAGGTAAGAGGCCAGAGGCAGAATAGTGCATGACAGATACTTACTATTGTCCCAGGAAAGAGTAGTAAGGTCTTTATGACTCCAAGTATGAGACCCAATCTGATGACCGTTCCGGTAAGCATAAAGGACGCGGTTGACGGAATCGTCGTCGTAGATACAAGCGTCTTCAGTGGGATAGTCAGAGCTTGCTGCGAAAATCAACTCCATAGACCGACAATTGTTTCCGTCTACCACTCTCATTCAGAGCAAGCTCGTTTGAAACGTGTACAATGACTCACTAAAGAAAAAGGTCCCCGTGGCATTGGCAGCTGTGAGCGTTTTGCTTACATCGTAACTGAAATGGCCTCAGTTAGATTGAGCGAGGAGTCAGAGAACAGTCATTACAGATAGACCCAAGGACCATCATCCTATGAGTATTCTCTATGGTTAAGTCACGAAGACGGAGTCATTCGATACTCACAAAAGTCAAAGCAGCAGTATCAGGCTCCACACAATTCGTCACCACCTGGGCTTCGCCTTCTCGCTTTCGCGCTGGCGAGGCAGATACCCAGGCTGTCAAGGAGAATCCTGCATAGAACCATATTAACATGACGAATATTGAGCAGGTATAACAAGGCGGCCGCGCGGTAGCTTATTCCAAGGGCTGGATCCACTTTTATATGTTCCTTCTCGCGAGCGTGCTAGCGTTCATCAAGAGGACTGATCCATCAAGATTGCATATGGTGGCGGCAAGAATGTAGTGCTGTACCACTGTCATCTGTCAGCTTCAGACCTTGGTGCTCTGAATGACGCGGAAGCACCCAGGTATTGCCAGCCGTCTGTGTACGCCAACTCGAACACTGAAGCTGAAAGGAGACAAGGACGGATTGCGGAATTTGCCGAAGAACGCTTCAATCTCCAATACCTGCTAACGGATGATAGAGTTAAGTTTCTATGCAGTTCCTAAACGAATACTATAAAAAAAACAAGTAGATAACGAGGAGGACGTCTCCTAGGATAGTATCAATTCCTGAAGAGATGATTAGAATACGGCCCATGACTACATGCTACATGAGTGGAGATGAGTACGAATCTACAGTGAGCGGGGGATGAGGAAAACCAGATATGAAGCTAGCTGAACTGAAGGCCAGCTACAATGACAGCAAGGTAGAGATACAAGGACAGACCGATATAGATTCAAAGCGTTCAATAAATTAATTTCTGAGTCCTTCCACGCTGATGATTGCGCTATCCGGAATGAAGCTAAAGGACTAGAAGACAGAGGGACGACAGGCAACTATAGCTGGGCTGCTGGTAGTAGCGCTTCATGACGGCTGATAGAGATGTCAGCCTGACAGACGTCATCGATGTAAAAAAATTACATACTGGTGGCGAACCTTAGTACTAGTGAGGCTGCGTGTCCTCAGACCTGGACGCCATTGTTGAATCGGAGATGGCAGCCGATGCTTGAGTAAGCTCGCTGACGTTAGTCAGGTAAGTTCCCCATTCGTCTAGCCTGAAGAAAGGTGAAGTCGGGTGCAACGAGAGCATGAATTAGTCAAATTCATGTCGGGACAGGGATATAAAGACGAAGAAAGGCGAAATGATTAGACTCACGCAAATCCGGTGGGTGCGCTCGACCACATCGCCATAGCATCGCCGTCCAAGAACCCGAAGCTGTTGACGCCTGTCATACCAACATTCTGATGGCGCTCCCCAACATCGACAGCAAGACTTTCACTGGCGGCCATGAGATCGTCAAATTGCATTTCAGCACCAGTTGTTGCTTGCAGCGGGCCACCAAGAGGAACGTTCACGGGGCCTCCACTGCTATTGCCCGCATTTACGGCCACACCCACACCGGGGTTCATACTTCCAGTGAATATCGACGGCGACGATGAAGTCAAGGCCTGCTGACCATATACCATTGGTGTCAGGGCTGAGATGTCGTCGAACATCATCCCGACTGCCATTGCTGCTTGAGCGTCCATGCCGTAGCCAAATGAACTTTGGGCTGGCCCTTGAGCACCCATCACGCCAAAGTCATTGCTGGTAGCCAGCACCGAACCGAAGTCACTGCCGCTTTCATGGGCACGACCTAGTTGGCTGAACATTTGCTGAGTTGAGTTAGGATGACGAGGACCCGCCATTGCTGCAAATGTGGATGGCGGCTCACGAAAAGAGAACCAAGATGTCTGATGCTGAGGCTGAGGCTGCTGTGGTTGCCCTGTGGTCGATGCTTGTGCCGAAAAAGTAAAACCTCCATGCAAAGGTAGGCTACCGAGCTCATTACTGTAAACAGGAAGAGCAAAGCATTCTTCAGCAGCACTGGCCGAGGGCGGGGTAGAACTTGCAGAGGGAGGAGATGGCTGCTGAGAAAAGGGTGATATGGAAGACGACGAGGTGGAGGACGATGCAGGGTCTAAATTAGTATGCATTTGATGCGAGAACGATGGCGTCTGCGTTGTCACTGAGGACTGTTCGGAACGAGGCTGGGCATATGGTGGGATGGATGAAGGTAATTGTTGGTGAGAGGGCCGCCTTGATTGAGAGGTGAAAGACGGATCTTTGGAGACCCTTTTCGATCCCGCAATATTCCTCGGCCCCTTCAGGCTTCCAGAAGGAACATCGCTGCGACCCGTATTCGGCGTGATAGCATCTTCGGAATCTCTTTCTCGTTTATTTCCAGGCGGACTTGGTTTCGGCAATGGTAAGTCGCCCACATACGCTAATTCGTACAGAATATCCCTGAAAGACGCGAGTCAACACCGATTGGTAGGTAGGAGGGAATGATAACCACAACATACCAGAGCCTGCCAGCAGAATGCCATCTAGCCTCCGTGGCCTTCAGAATACTCATGCACTTATACACATCTGTCATCTCCCTGTTGGCGTCTATTGACAAGCCGGAGCGCTTCCCTCCCCATATGCTCAGTAACAAGACGACACCTGAAGTAAATACCGACATCTAAAATTGCAGCGCATGATTTCAACAAAAAGGATCTCAAAAATCGAAGTTCCGGGAGTACTCACGCAGACTTGGATTTGAGGAATCGCCAGTTCACCCGGACACCGTTTTAATTGAATGTCTACGACGTGGGTACACGACCTCGCGGCGTTTGTGCAAATGGCCAGAGAGGGGAAAGATAGAGGTGAGGGCCTGCTCGGTGAGGGAATGAAAGGACGATGGACCAAAATCTGGATGTGATAGTAGGCCGCATACAACGTTGCTGACTGATTAAAAAATCTGACGTCCTCGCGATTAGGATCCCAACGTACTAGAGGCATTAGGATCAATACTGTGGCCCAGGCGTAGCAAAGAAGGCGTACAATGATCGGGTACCGAGTCGACCCATTTATTTAACGCTGAGTCTAGTTCAGCGACTATGTGCTGCTCCCATTTGGGCCCGACGAGACCTAGGAGGACTTTCGATTTATTGATAGAGTACTGTGAGGTAGGTAAGCTTTCAGTGCACAATCCAGAATTAAGGAATTTGACTCGCGATTGTTCGGAGAGAGAAGGCCATGATTTGGTGAAGCTTGATGTATAAGATAAAGGCAGAAATTAATGACGGCTTGTCGATCGGCTGTTTGAACCGCAGCTCAGGTACATCATTATCCCAATATTCGTCGTCGCAGTCTATGGGCAGATCTAAATCGAAACTGAAACACGCCATCAGTCAAGGAGAGTTAGGTGCTGGGAAAAACGTACTCTTCGTCTTGGATAGCACATGGACGGCCCAAAGAACTACTGACCATTCTGTCCATACAAACTAAAACCCTAAGCCATGGGAGTCAAAGCCTGCGCTCGATCCGCAGTTAGTGACATACCAAAAGGCACGTTTCCACATCTCATCTTCGGCAGTCATTGTATGATTATTGACTTTCCGTCGATGCGCACCGACGTCTTGAGCAAGTCTTAGACCGATGCCAACCAAGGTCCAACAGGATTGCGGCGCGGAAGAGCCCTGCAGGAACTGAACGGACAGCTAGCACAGAAAAACCTTATTTTAGACCTCACGTGGCGAAGGGGGAAATCGAGAAGATATGACGTACACAGTATCTCTGGAGGTCGTACAAAGTCGGAGGGGCCATTATCGATCTTCTGACCATCTGGACCTGATTGAACCACTTCCAGCCTGCTGAGTGCCACGAATCAACATCGTCTAGGCGCACTCTTGGGTCTTTGGAATACCGTGAGCCGACAGCACAGACGAGGAGGTATACGTGAGCGAAACCGTGGTTCGTGAGATGCAATCCCTCCTTAATCGATTTCTCGAAGGACGGCCGATGCAAGAGGGGTAGATAGAGATTGATATTGGTGAAATATAATTCGATACAATGCGCAGCCAAATCTTCCGCTGGGAACTCAAACTGCTGGTGAGGAGTGATCTCTGGTATCTTCTCCCACTGAGATCTACGATCAGAAAGAGCGAATGTCAATTAAAACAACACATACCGAATGCATCGTCCAATATTCCTTACGGCGGTTCACTAGAGGAGGGACTTGTCGTGCTAGGTCGAACGCCTCGCCGCTCGTATACTTTCCCTTCAATTCCATGGCAGTCCGCACGAGCATCGCCCCGCTGGATTTGCCGAAGAATCGATACTCATTAGGATCGAGCCTCATTCTCTTGAAATTGTCGACGAGGAGCAAATTGGTTTCGTCGTCGTCATCTGCAGGGTCTATTCGGGGCAGTGGTGTATCGTCGGCCATACCGCGAATAGCGGAGGTCACTATGTCTGTTGCTGAAACACCTGGAAAAGCGGCGGTGCACCCCAACTTCTCCTGCACGAGGGACGCTATTGAACCTGGAATTGGCTGCTCCGGATGCCATTTGTCGAGCAATGCGCTCAATTCCTTATACACAGATTCATCTGGGCATAGCTAATGAAGGTTGAGCTCAAATACTGTGTCGTAGTACAGGCGAACGCACCTGACGCAAAACCTTCTCCAGCTTATCCAACCGATTCTCGATGCTTTCCACGTAACTTCGAGGTTCCTTAGAATGAGCCAGACGATGATGATACACTGCTAGGCCTCACCCTTTCGGCGGTCCACGTTTCTGAGAAACCTTGAGTTCAGAAGGAGTACAAAAAACTGCGGTAAGACATACTTTGGCAGCCTCCACATATGTGCACTCAAAATTATAAGAGACGCAGTTCGAACATCGATTGCCCGGCATCTGAACGCCGTCGCCTAGCTCGAAAACGTTAATAGAATGAAATCCATGAACAAAGGAAGACGAACATCGAACTAGAAGACATCCAAAGAAAGATGTAAGCTGCTGCCAAATATGTATGGTAATGAAAGCATACTTTTCTTCCTCCTACAGATGTCACACGCTCGTTGGATCCTCCTCTTCTTCATTGTTTGAAACAGTCCAGATGACGCCTCTCCATCATTGGGGTCCTCCTCGTTGGACGACATGAGCGAGTACCGTTGAGAGTGGAATGGGAAAGACGACAATGGACGATGATAAACAATTTGATGCGATTATGCACGGGATTACATATAAATATATAAATGCCGAGAAAAGGAAAACACCGGCATACAACCGTGACGCGTCGATGCCGGCAACCATTCCAGAAATTTAACAGAACCCCACCAAACATCAACCTTACTTGGAGGGTGCTCTTACTTGACTGCAGAGCACTTTGACATGCACTACTGCGATCTTGACGTTATTGTTCAAAAGAAGGAAAGAAGAACTGTCTATCTACTTCTTGAAATTCAATTCTCCACAGCTAGATCTGACGTTGCGTGCGCAAGGCCACGATTTCTCGGCAGTCTTTTCGTAACTCGCTGGGTCCTCGCGATCGCCTCCGGAGCAAGATGTATGAGGGGCATTATGTGATAAACGTCAGGCGATCGGAGCGCCTAGCACTTGGGCTTTCCGGCTTGATGCGTCCCCTTCTGGGCAATGTGCGACCAGCTCCTGGTCGACTTTCCGTTCGTAGGGGGACTAAGGCCAGTTCTGAAGCTTCTGAAGGCTGAATGATGTTCAGATTCGGTACTGTCAGTATTCAACTGCGCAGCTTCAAGCTCTGCACTGACGAGGAGAGGCTGTCTCAGAGCCGCAGTCAGGGCCGTCTTCGCCGCAGTCTACTTGGTCTTCGACGAGGGCACCCAGTGCACGCTCAAGATGATTATCTGTGTCGGATCTTTTTGCATATAACTTGCCGATGAACAACATGTCCATTGGCATGTGCCTCAAAATTTGAATGCCTCAGGTCCTGATCAGCTCATACAAACATCTCCCAAAGATCCAAGTTTCCTACTCCGTGGCGATGTCAATGTGTTCGCCGAAGATTATAGAACCAATGCGCGTCAAAAAGGCAGTTTACTTGCTGGCTCTGCTATGAGATTCCAAGTTTGCACCAGACTCTTTCGCGATATCGACCGAGACTTAGCTCTGGTACTCACAGCCATCCTCTTCAGTCCATTCCCTTCGGTCTAGGTCAATTAAATTTAGTGGCCACCGTGGTACCCGTTGTTCAAACCACGCATTTTTTGTGACGTCGGCGATAATCCAGGAAGTGATCTACACCTTGGCACATCGAGGCCACTCTTTTGGTCGCGGCAACGTAAACAGGCTGTCTTCGTCTGTATTTGCCGCTTTGTGAGATAGTTTGGCCGCGGTAGGTGACTCGTGTCGTCAGCCGTACCGAAGCTTCTATGTTGACGGACCTTCTTTTCCCTAGGAATGGCGCTATCTCTGAGTCATTTTGAAGATTTTCATGACTCAGTTCTCGTATTCGGATCTTTCAAGCGTTCAAAGGAGAACAAGGAGTGAGAAAGGCCGACCTCAGCGGAAAGACCATCGACGTCGAACTTGAAGTTATCGATTTCAAGTTACTTACAAATCGACGCCACAGTCAACCCCAGACCCCAGACAATGTCGAATCATGCATCTTTGAGGTTATGAGGGCCTTCTCGTGAACGGATGGAGAACCTCTTGCCAGGTGACCAGCGTACGCTTGTCTGAGTCTCCTCTAGCCTTATTGGAAAGACGATATCTCGTTCAAGCTGTACTTGAATCCCAGGGATGGCCCAGCATTGGAAAACTTGTCTCATACTTCGATAACGAGGGAATCGAGCTTCAACTTCCATCCCATGCTACAAGAAGTATAGAGGTCGTAGAGTGGCTTGAGCAGAAGAGCGAGGTCTATACTGTCACCCACAGGTTCCAATCAGTGCTGAGCAGCTTCTGAGTAGAATTGTTCGGTACATTGACCATCTTGGCAGAGGGTGGACCCATCCCATCCCGTAGTTCAGTTTCTCAAGCATAGGTTGGCCATCGGGTCCGTTACTTTCCGCAGCTGGCATGAAGACCCTGGTTGACTAGCGACTAGTGACTGCACATCAGAAATTGACATGATTCGATCTCTCGACTTTACTACCAAGATGAAGATCCTCCAGCTCACAAACGATAACATGCTCGATATTTTCTTTCTCGATGCCAATATTTTTCATGAGGAATCGGCTCTACAAACCATCCTCCAGTGTTCTCACGTCTGCACTCCCTGGCGTGCTCTTCTACTTTCTACGCCTTCCATCTGGGCTCGTGTCCTTGACGTGGACCAACTCATCAAGATATCGTCTGCTGGACAGGTGGAAATTCTTTCCAGAACAGGAAACGCTCCTCTCTGGCTCTCAGCCAACATAAGAGGCAATAGTAAAGCAGGTGATCTCCTCAGCTTCTCTCTCATCAGAGATCACTGGAACCGCATCGAGCATCTCAAGCTATGCATAAGCCACCTTGACGGACGTGAAATGTGGCCGGTTTTGGCGCGGCCTGCACCTATCCTGCGCACATTCGAACTTTCTACTAGCCAGAAAGGGTTGATGGACACCAACAGTTCGGAGATGCCTTTATTCTCAAACCGTGCGCCGGTATTACAGTCATTCGTGGGCGAATGCCTTCCTCTCAATCTGTCGGCACCCTGGCTACGAGGAATTCGCCAGCTGTGCTTGGGCTACCACCTTTCCATGTTCGATATCCTCACATGCCTTCAATCAACTCCTCAGCTCGAAATCCTGATTACCAGCACGGTCTCTTCGAGGAACACGAACTTGAACCAAGCCGCTCATCTTCCTACAGTGACCCTTCCGAAACTGGGAAAATTATACTTCCAATACGTTGATCTCCAGGACTGTATGACGTTATTGCGAGGAATCCAAATTCCCGACAGCTGTTTCATCGTTTGCTTCGCTGATCGTTCCGGTATATCAAGCAGGTCCGATGTCGATATCTTGTCGAAGGTGCTCGGGCAGGCAATCCCTGAATTCTCTTCCCACCTGCAGCGCTTTATTCAAGTTCACAGCTCAGAAGTAAGTGTTGTCCAAATTTACCTGGATAATGGCACTTTTATATTCGGTTGCGACACCGACATTCAAAATCCAAAACTCGAGCATACTACACCAGCATTTATAGTAGCACTGATGGACCAATTCCATGCCTTCAGTACGGTCGAGGATTCCCAACCGTTGTTGCCTACTCTGTTCTCCAGCTGTAATTTCGACATGATCACGACCCTCGTTCTCGACTTCCGTTCTATCCTCCCTTTCTCCGAAACACAGATAATGACCTGGTTCAAATTCTGCTTCATATGTTTCCCCTCAGTACAACATCTCCATGTTCTGGAAGAAACACTTCGAGTCGTTCTAACCTTTGCACAAACTTCCCTTATTGGAAACATTGACCTTGATCAGGTTCGACGAGAAAGGAGGTCGGTTAGTGGCAGCAGAATCGGACCTTCCCCGACCCTTAGTCCAGTTTCTCAAGTACAGGAAAGCTATCGGTTTACCTGTGAAAAAGCTCATCTATCAAGCTTCACCACCCGGACCGACCCTCAAAGGGATAGAGGACATTATTGGACTCCGAGTTCGTGTGCACATGCGTAGTCTCGAGGATAATGAACAGGTTGAGGAGTACATAGTATCCTAGCTCAAGTCGCCTCTAGTGGGCTATCAGGGGCTCAGGCCGACAGCAACAGACTGTCAAACCGAAGGTATATGGAATTACATACTTTAGCTGAGTTTGACACCGTATATCTATGCAAACTTGATCGATTCGAAAACCCATACCTTCCACTATGCGCGCCTCTTGTCAGAATTGCGCATCACATCTTCAAAAGGTACACCCAAAATAAACTCCGGGTCACCAGAGTGGATTCAGAGTCAGAGTATCTAGAGTATCAATGCTCTGTCAGCACATCCGCCCCTCAAATATTGTCCTCTTTGACAGCCTAATCAACAAGCAAACTTGAAAGACACTCACCCAATCGGAAAGAAGACCAAGAACGCGAGCCAGACCTTGCTCCGAATCGACATCCATGTGTCCATGCTCAATTTCCGAGCATAAGGTCACGGCCAGCCTACGATGCTTCCTCAGTTCCAACCAAGAAGCCATTGTTATGCGTCGTCACCTTGTCTCTCTGTCTCGGTCCTATCTAGCGTCGCTGAGCATATGTTCAGTTCTACCAAGTGCATGTGTCAGTGGTCACTGAAGCGTATCGAACCATGGCAGGACAGGACGAGTTTGCGCGAAGGGCCGGCTGCGGAGCCGAAAGTTGGATTTGGCAGGGTTGTGGTGCAGCCCACTCGTTCGCAATACACGTCGTGGCGCGGGTCATGCATGGGTAACGGTGCTCCAAAGTTTGGATGCTCTGAGTCTCAGACTCTCGCGACGGTTGGTTCAAGCTTCAAGTCATCGACAGCGGTCCTCTGAGGGAGACGAATGGGTCATCATGGCGAGAATAGAAGTGGTCAAGGAGCCTTGCTGGCGAGCATAGGCGTTGGAGCTGAAGGTATCCCACTTCATATGGGCTCTCAGCCTACGAAGAGGGTCCAAGAGGAGTGGAGAGGACGCGTGCACTGGGCTGACGGAGAGGGACGGAAGGATGTAGAAGCTGGACTATGGTCGAAGGATCCTGCTAGCATATCTGCCCATCGTCGACGTGCCTCAAGCTGGACGTGTATAATGTGCCCCGTGCGGCTTCACTCCGCAATGGCTTTGCGGCGGCCTTCTTTTCCACTTTCACCTCTATCCAGACTCTTTCTGAGGACATCAAGGCCCACAAATCTGATAATTCGACGACAGAAAACGCGAACCACGCTCTTCACGTCTGACTTGTGGACTTATTCGTGTCGATTGCGCGCTTTGAACGTCAACAAACTGCAGGTCTGCAAAGCCAATTCTTATCAACAATGTTCTTGATCTACACTTGTTCTTGTATGCGGAGTCTTTCTACCGTTTTCTATTGAGTGGCTTTCAAAGACTCACGGACATGTCACCCTGACGCATCCTAACAGCTCAGGGCTTTTCCGGATCCACGCCAGCTATTCGGTCGACTGAAGCTCCGGGAAGAATGACCCGCATCCGCGCGTCGGCCAGCGGGCTTTGCAACTGCAGCGCCATTATTTGAGGTACAGTTGCAGGTTCTTGCCTTCTGGCCGACCAAAACATTGGACGAAAGTACTTGAGCGCCTAGGCCTATCTGACAGCCAAAATATGCACCTTGGACTTCGTTCTCAACGCTGCACTATAGTGACACCCGACCATGGGCTTCGGTATGGATCAAGAGTTCTCGGATTATAAGCCTGTACTCCGTGGATCATTCATGAAGAGATGCACAATTGTCAGTGCCCCTTCCACTTCGTTCCTGGATACAAATCCATCCCTGGCCTTGGACGGCGCACTTCTCCACTTCATCAATAACATGACGACAGCCAGCAATTGATTAGAACTTAACCTCTTCGCTTCCAACCGACAATCGCCGGAAAACTATGCAGGTTCGGATTTGATGAATGACAGGAAACGCTAGCGCTACGGATATGCTCTAGGATGTATGCGGAAACCGAGGACGAGTCGTGAACACTTCGCGCACATACTGCGCCTTCCTCAGTCTTCAAGTATCGTCTGCTGTCGTTGTCGAAGGCTTTGCTTGACTACTTCCGGCTATCTTCCAGGCTTTGCGTCGTAGAAGACTTCATGGGTGCATCACGATTCACGACAGAGACGACGTCAAATTTAATCATTCGCGGACCGGCTCATCCGAACTGTCAACAGCCTTCCTCTTTGTCAACTTCTTGTCGTTCACCACGAACTTGAGCAATTCTTAGACTGCTCCTGCAAGCAAGTTGCAATTATAGCTGATGGTAATTCATACAGTCATAAGCTCTTCGAAGAGTGAACAGATTACTACATAACGCCTGTAAGTTTCGATTACATTGCTTAACGCGGCCTTTTCTAATCCAAGGATGGTATTGAAGTCGAAAGAGGAACTATGTCGAAGCGGCGAATGTGTCGCGAGGACGGCTCAGTGAGATGCTTCGTATACTGTCATTCATGCTGAATACATGTGCTGTTCAAAAATTAGTGGACGATTGTTCACTTGTAACGAAGACTTTCAGAACTTGGGCCTCGATGGGTGACACTTCTATGTCAATGACCCTCAAACCCTCCTTCACCTATTCACAAGTTGGCCGATCACACTTCCGTCATGCTCTCTTGAAAGTCATTCTGAATCGTATGAGGCAAAGCTAGTCGACGATTTTTGCTCTTCTTTCAGCTTCTTTCCCTGGTTATCAAGACCATCGTGATAGGCATCTGACCTTATGCCGCACTGCAAGAGATGAATCGATAACGAAGAACGACCTCCTTTCTGACCTTCGACTACTTTACAGGGCTTGATCATCCCAAGGTCAAAGGGTTCAGAATCGTGGTGGACTCGGATGAAATAAATAGAGAAAATAAACAGCGACAAATAAGGAAAGAAATTCCGACCCTGCATCAACGCCATCGGGATCCGCCACAGGGCGTAATGCGTTGCGGAGGAACGGAAAATTTTACACCAATCACAGTGGACCCTTGCTCTTCCGTGATCCCTTGCCCATCCCTTGCTCAGCTGCCTTCCCATAGCATATCCGCAAGGTTTAGCCTCAGGTCCAGCGCGGGCTTCCACCGAGTCTCCGCGTCCGTATTACAAGCGAAGGGATTATTTGCTATATGGGACTGTTATCATGCAGTCGCCATCGAGACCATATTTCAGTGGCTACACTCCCCGGCGCTCCAATTTGAACGCCAACATTGCGTCGATCCTCGCCTCCAACCTAATATTTTAGGCTCCTCCACTCCCTCATCCCTCCGACACCCATCCAATTAACCCGCCACACCGACACTCCGCAATCGTCAAGTTCGAGTCTATTTCCTCGGAACCACCCTCAGCATCCTCGTTCAAACGAGTCAACAAGCACCTGGTCCATCGCCCCATCATCGCGAATCTCGTCTTCAAAGAGCAGTTTCAGCTGCAAATCGAGAAGTCACTTCAAGAAGGCACCACAGGATCCTGTCAAGCCTACCGCCTCGTGCCGTTCAAGAAGATTCCCTTTCCCATTGCGAGGTGTAAACATACGGAGGCGTACCTGGGAGACATATTCCTTTCGAGTAAGTAGTGGGCCTCCGTGCTTCCTTCCGAGTTGTGCATCTGTCCAAGAGGAAGGAATGTGTACTTTAGCCTTTTTAATATCCCCCTGCTTGACGTTGAACCTTGAAATGCCTGAACCTGGCAACCCGACTGTTTCTTCTCCCTCCCCTTCCTCCCTTCGATTACACTTATCCTCCTCTTTGCTTCAAGGATGTCGTGCTGATGTACCCTCCCTGCGATTATTTAGATCACAGAGTCGAGCGCCTTGTCGGCACGCACGATCATCCGAACGCCCAAACGATCTCGCGCCGTGATTCGTTATTCAATTTCCAGACAAATCTGAATCAGCGCGATCATTGCCATTGCTCCCTTTCGACGTAAGTCTGCGACCTTCCGTCATCTTCCCGCCCTTTCTTCCACTTTCAGGTTTTTTCTCCAACCCCATTTTCCCCTTGCCGAACTCCCTCTTTTACTCCCGCTCCTTTCGTTCTGGCTAATGGCCATATGATTTCGACTCGTTCAGGTCCTCCTCTCTCATGTTCAAAAATATCTTGCCTTCGGCGCACAGTCATTTTGGGGACCAATCTCACTCGCTTTTAGACCCAGCTTCACCCACCTCCTCGTCATCTCCTTTGACTAACATGGACGCAACCGCAGGCGTAGAGAGCCTACGCAGTCCGCCACCGTCGCTTGTCGTTGATACCGGACTAGATCATATAACTTGCCTCGAGCGCACAGTGGTATGCAATGAGGTCATTTTGAAAATTTCATCCTACTAAAGCCTCCTGTTTTTCCAGTGTTCGAACTACTTCTGCTGTGGTCGACAGCACGCCGACCTTCATGCGCTCCTAGAGCATTTCGAAGAAGACCACGTCATTGTCTTGGGCCCTAACGGCAAGCGCCTCTATCCATCCGAAAAATTTTTAGACGCCCCAAGCGCGGACACCCCTTCTCCAACGGCGACGCCGGGATCGTCTCGTTCTTCCTCACTAATCCCTATCTCGCCTTCTACATCCTCGTCTTCGGTCACTTCCAGCCCATCTGAGCCGCCTTCACCCACCTCTACCAAGTTCACTTCACCTCCAGAGTCGACGTCATGCCGCAAATCAAGCCTGGAGGTACCGCCTGTCTATACACCCTTCACGCCCAGCCTGCCTGTGGACCCCGCCGACCCTTATGGGCCAGAGGAGGTCGTCGACCTCGTCTCGCAAGACGATCCGATGTACAGTTATCCTCTTGAAATTTTGCCACCGTCAGCCACCGCTCCGCCATTCGGACTATCACCTCCCGAGTTCGAGCCATCGTCCCCGTCTTCCAGCTCAGGCTCAGGCTCTGATGGCGACGAGGAGATGTCTGACGGAGGTAGCAGCAGCAACGGTCCTATCAACAACCATAGCACCGGCTCTGGCCCTCTGCCTACGTATGTCTATGGCACGGACAAGCTCAAGCCCATCACCGTCTTCCCCAAGCATGTAGCTTTTTCTGCGACACCTCCAAACTCGACCGGTTCGCCATCTTCTCCTAGGAAGGGAGGGCGTTCGCTGGCTGGTCTGTCTGCCGAACCTTCCTCGAAAGTCGGACAGGCGACAGGTACCGCTAAGGCAAGACCAAGGAACCGCGGTACCTCTGGCGCACCTAGTAGGAAGAGGGAAAAGATGTACAAGTGCCCTGTAAGTCTTTCGTTCCTTATATCGATGTTGCAGAAGAGCTCATGAGCTTGCTTATGGCCCATTAGCAACCTCGGTGTACTAAGGTGAGATTCCCAGCGTTCTCTATCGTTCAAACACGATGGCTAACGCTAGCTCTTCTAGTCGTATCTCAACCCGAACGGACTTAAATACCATCTGGAGAAAGGCACATGCAAACTCGAAGATGAAGTCGAGTCCGCTGAAGAATCGAGCATCTATCGACGTGGCACCTCCCCACCAGACTCGACCGTACCTAGAAGTGATCATGATGTCGACATGCTTGATGCTCAGGCTGCAGGAGCGCCCCAGGTTGTCCTTGGCAGTGGTCGGGAGGCACATGCCACCGCTGCTTCCCTACCCCCTAGCGACTCCAATCCTTCCGCTCCAAGCTCGGCTCCTATGACCATCAATTACATCGACAACGCCAGCACAGCAGCCCCTCAATATCATCACCATCCGCCAGACTCAGTCGGAGTGACGTCGACATCCTCGTCTTCCTCCACCGTCGCTTCTGGTGCCACGACCTCTTCTCATCCCCCTTCTTCGAGCCATGCGCAGCCAGAGGTCGGGTCTGAACCAGGTGGTTCATGCTCGCCGACCCATCAGGACGCTCAGAACGCTCCTCCAAGTCAGCCTTCCTCTTCGGTTCCCGTTGTTTATCATTATCCTGTTCCGACATATCCCCAAGCGTCCTTCCTCTCTGGCGCTGGCTCCTCCCTTACGCCTTCCTATGTGACCAGTCCCTACTACCACAAGCCATATTACCCCACTGCCAACTCCATTGGCTCGGATGGCGGCCAGTACCCTTCGTCATCGACTCATGCTCCACCCGCCCAGCCCCCAATGCCTCTCGCTGTTTCTTCATCAAGAATGCAATGAATGGATATATCTTTCTCTGCTAGAACTCAAGAAGCCCTGTCTAGATCTCTTTTTCGAGCCGGTCTACTGACCCTCAAAAGACCGCCAGCGAACGTGATAGAACTCTCGTCGCTGTGTCAACAATTGCATTAGAAATGCTCGTGCCTTATATCTTTTTGACCCGCAACCTGCCTTTCGAGGCCACTTCGACCACCTCTCGACCCCCACCCCCACCTTCCTCTCAAAATTGTTCACGCCCATTCTTCATTGGACTCTTGAACGCCCTTCTTTGTCCTTTCAACCTCACTCGTCGCCATATACTATCTATTCGCGTTTGTCACTTATTGTTTATATTGTACTGTACGACCTTTACCACCCGTTTTGGCTCCTTGCTCTTTTGTCGTCGTCATCGTGCACGCTCTAGTGGTCTGACTCTTCCTCTTCTTTTTCTTTTGCATCCCCTTGACATCATCTCTATCGCCTTTGTACCATGCAGTGACGTTCCTCCTCCAAAATTCTTCCCTCAATGCACGATTTACTTCTCTCCCCTTTCTCAGTACTCTGTATCTGTTATTAATATCGTATAGTCTGTTTAGATCCTATCCAATTGTAGTCTATCCTCCATTCATCCTTCAATCTGTACTTGTCTTTTTTCCATTGACGACTCCACTCTATCTCTTCTGCCCCGTGTATTTGTTCGAGGTCATCCGTCCTTCCCTCATTCACTGTGTATATTAGAAAGTCGTGGGTTTGATATGGTCGTACGTGATCTGTACAATATTTTGCTGCCTTCGCTGAATCATTAGCGTATTCTCTTTAACATGTTCTTTCTATTCAGTCAGGTCACTTCATGTCCGCGGTTCGACTTTCAAGCTGGATAGCCCTCTGCCCTATGGCACGCAGAGATAGGGGTCAGACTCATCGAGGTCATTTTATTTTTATTCTGACCGTTGACAGTGACAGGCAGCGATTTATGAACGCCGTTCCTCCGTCCCGTCAAGCGAGCGTGAAATGAAACTACTATTACATGTACACTTCTTCTGGAGTGCTTCTGAGGGTATCCAAGAATACGGCACGCGTCTCGGGTTCAGATAGAAGGCTCCGGCCTCGAATTTCTGAGTCTCTTACCGGTACCCTTCATCGTCGATTTCTGTTGTCCGGTGAACCCATGACTTTATCGATGCTAGGATCATCAGGGTCTTTGTAGATATCATAATGAGCATTTCTAGCATCCTCGATTTTGGCTCGACGCCGCTCGAGACACTGATGTTATGTGGTAACTATCTGACTGTTATAGGGTTTATAATAGCAATTCTACTGGTTCGTTCCACTTGCAGCTAGCTCGATGCCGATTACCGAGCGCTGAAGCGTTCCAGAATCCCTGACCATGTAAATTTATGTTCACTATCCTGACTTCGTGCCAAAAACTTAACTAGACTCTGCTATATGTCGGTCAGTCTATCGATTATATCACGTCGACCACAAGACCTCATCTCAGATTTAGGTCCCTGATTGTTCTGCAGTCTACTCATAGCAATCATAAGGTTCATGCGGTCCACAATCGAGCGTGCTTCGCCTGGAATATCTTTCAAGACGTCCATGACACCCACCTGCAGGTGGTGGATCTTGCTGGCTAGAGCAACAGAAAGAGCCACGGCGAGTGGCAAATACTGGCATGCCCTTGACACCTCAAACTCCCATGGAATAGTAAACTGAATTGTGTCTGGAACCATTCTAAACTGACTTCTCTCCAATTTGACCCGCCCACATAATGGCCTCAAATATCAACAAAAAAACGTGGACTACTTGCGCCTACTAACTCTATGGAAGTCCAGGCCTGTAGAGTACTACGCAATGTTACTGCACAGCACGACTGCACGAATGGCGATTGATCAACGCAAATTGGGATTGACTCGTGGAGTGAGCATGTGGGTGCCAATACTGAGTTTCATGACATCGTATGATTTGCAGCCATGAAGGACCTCTCTTCAAGCGCGCCTTTACGGTCGCTCTTGTTCGGAACCGGGAGCAAGTGGTGGTCAAGTCCTGCGAGTATTCAGCCCATCGCTTTACCTGTCAAATGAACATTTAAGATTTGCTCGCTAGGACTGCTCCGCTAAGACGTCCTTTGCTTTTGAAGTTGGGGCTCGGTTATATCCTCAAACCCGCAGAATTGCTCACCGAGCCATGGAAAACAACTACAATTCAAGAAGATCTGTCCTTGATCTGCCCATCAACTCGACAACGCCCGCAGTCTGGAAGGTATGAGCAGTTAGCTTCTATTGCTACGATCCAGACAATCCGTACTCTCCATGTGTGACCGTGTTGCTTCTGCTGACTTCGCATATTAGCAAATTGAATTGGGCGCGAGACACTTAATGGACCGCAGGATAATACTGTAGTAAATAAAAATTTGAGATTTTATTATAATAAGACATGCTTGGAGTTATCAAATGTACCCAACTGGCGAAATTTCTTATAGAACAGCTTCGG
>NHYE01005531.1:0-39387 GCA_002938385.1 Gymnopilus dilepis | reverse complement strand
TTGGCTTTGGGTGACGATGAGTATTCTTTTTTTTTCCTTTCGTGATCTATGGATTTTTCGCGGACGTTCTGGATCTATTCTACTACTGTACAAATTTTCTAGCATAGGTGCATCCAGCGATCCGACTGATGTCACCCATTAGCTAACCCAAGTACACCTCTGCAGGAAATGTCAATGTATTTTTGGGACTTGGGCAATGGGCACGTTCCCTTACGGCATTTGGCGATAAGGGCAGATAAGACGATATGGGCAGCTCGGGCGGTGTGCTGGACGTGAATAGGCGCGTAGCAATTGGACGCGTAGGGAGACACTGTGGGCATTTCAAATTCCGCGTTGGGCGACGCGACGCGCAACGGCAAGATATTTTGCCTAATGAACGTAGCTTAGCGCTCGTGCGGGGGCGAGCTTGGCGTGTAAATAGAGCGAAATAGAGTAATTATTTGGCTAACCCCAGGGAAAATTATTGTTCGCATGGTGGGACAGTGGAGGTGTTGTTTGTCACGCTGTTTGGCAACTCTTTGTGCAACGACGACCATGACTAGCTCGCTGACCTCTGTGCACGACGGGCTCACACGCGGACCAGGCGGCGTGGGTGGTGCGCTGCGGGCAGCCCGCGCGCTCTCGGCACCGCCTGTGCGCTTTGTTCAGGGCGGACAAAGCGCAGACAGTGGACCAATGAGAGGTTGTTTACAAATGGTCTGTGCGTGTCAAGTTGATTTGTTTGTGTGATTTGATTTTAGGAGTGTGACAGGCGGGGAGTTAGTTGATCACATTCCATTCCCTCGATCGTCTCTATCTTGTCCTCCGTCCCCTCATATGTCCTGAGCCAGTATGCCCGTCCTTGGCAGCACAACCAGCGTCCCCCAGCCGGACGAGGACTTTATCAACAAGTCTCTTCTGGCCTCCTTAGACGCCCAGGCCGACGCCGAACCCCTTGACGACTCGGACCATACCGACCTCGCCGACAAATCCGCCCCCCACTTCCACCCCCGCATCCAACAACGCCCGGACTCCCCCTTTGACCGCCCCCAGGAGTCCTACCACACCATGCACGCAGCACACTCCAATATGTTCGAGTATCCAAACGACATCGACGCGCCCCGCTACAATCCCAAACCCAACGCCAACTACAGAGCGTCTTTCACCTCTTTCCCGAATACTACCCGCAATAGGCTCGGTCACCAGGCCAGCCAGCCTGCGCTCAACTCCGCGGCGCTCCCCTTTCGCGACTCCCCGTCCTTCTATCCCGGCTCCGACGCTTTTTCCGCTGGCCAGATGACTTCGCCTGTTCCGACTCACATGCAGCCATACGACCACAGACCGTCGTATGAGTTCAGCCATCCCAACGGATCCCACAAGCCTTTCCTGCCCGACCAATTCCCGCCGCAGTCAATGCACAATCCCGGTAAACCTCAGCCCCAGCAACAACAACCTCACGGGGGCTTCCCCTCCTCTCATCTGTACTCGAATGGCGTCCAGCTCTCCTCTCAGACCCCATACGGGCCCCATGTACCTACTATGCCCAATGCCGCCAATCCTGCCGTCCCTCCCGGGCTCAGCAACTCCTCGAGCTTGAACATGCCCAACGGATCAAATACCGCTGCCAATGGCGAGGAGATCTCTACTATTTTTGTGGTTGGATTCCCGGACGATATGCAGGTGCGTTGCCATCTCATCTTCTTGACTCACTGTCTCAATGCCCAATTCTATAGGAACGCGAATTCCAGAACATGTTCACTTTCAGTCAGGGTTTCGAGGCCGCCACGCTAAAGATCCCGAACAAGGAGTATACTGCTTATGGTTCACTTGCTGGACCCAATATGAACCCCATGCGCGGTTCCAACTCGTTCCAGTTCGCTGGTCAAAATGACCCTTACAATCTCGTTACCCTCAACCAAGGTGGTGTTGTTGTTGACAATGGCAGAGATGGACCTATCTCTTCGTGGCCAGCCTCACAACACCCCCAATTAGACGATATGAATCCTGGACACTTTATTGGTGTCGGTCCAGGCGGTGCTGGCGGCCTTGGGATGGGAATGGGCGTCAACAACAACCCAAACCTACCACCTCGCAAACAGATTATCGGTTTCGCCAAATTTCGCACACGTGAGGAAGCTCTTGCCGCACGGGATGCGCTGCAGGGTCGTAGGGTTGATATAGAGAAAGGTGCAGTGCTCAAGGCAGAGATGGCCAAGAAGAATCTGCACACGAAGAGAGGCGTTGGACCTCTTCCCGGTGTTGGTGGAGTAGGCGCTGCCAATCAGGCACAGCAACAACAGCAACACGCCAATGGACTGGGTGCCGATCCCTACGGCATGGACCCATCTTATCCCCCTGTTGGCCCCTCCAACAACAACAGGGACAGCATGCAGTCCCTCGGCCGACCTGGGGGTTGGCGCGACTCGATTGCTGGACTCCAGCAGCAGCACCCAAATTCTCAGATTCCCATGCCGCCAGACGGGAATGGTCCTGTCAACGGAACGAGAGAAGAAGAAGACAGGAAGCGAGACAGCGTCCTGTCGCTGGGTTTGGGCGTGGCCGGACTTTCGCTCGGTCCCGGCGGCGTCTCGCCATCCATGGCACCGGCTACGAGTGTCGCGATCCCGGGAACTGCTCAACGCGCTCCACGTGAGCGTGTAGAGGAGGACGAGAGGGAGAGAAGGAGGAAAGAGATCAAAGATAGCGTTGATCGGGAACAGCACCTGATGCGCTTGAGGGCGAGGGACGTGGCCACTTTTGATGCGTTCCACAGTGTTCCCGCGGCTCAGACTTCCACTTCGCCGAATGCGAACGGTATTGGGTCTGCCCCTATTTCGAGGCAGAGCTCGAATGCTAGCGCTACGAGCCTTAGTGGTGTCTCTCCCTGGGCCTCGACTTCAACGGCGCCCACTACCGAAAGCGCACTTGCTACGAGTCCCACTCTCGACGAGCCGGAAACGGCCCATCAGAAGCCAATTGACATTGGTGAAGCAGGTGAACAGCGCGAAGACATCGAGCTTCAGAGCCAAGTGGGCGAGAACGGTATTGTGGGTCCATGGGACCGGATCAACAACGTGAACCTTCGATCGGCGGCTCATGCATCTGGATCCGAAAGGTCTTCTTCGCCTCTAGGAATAGACGCCCAACAACTCCCACTTCAAACCCAACGCCAGAGCGCGACGTACCAGCCTCAATTTTTGCACCTCCATGAGCAGCAGCAGCAGGCTGCTCAAGCCCAGCAACAACTTTATCAGAGCTCGTCGCAGAGCGAGCCGAGTGAGACGGGCAGTGCGGTGGGTGCGCCCGATGCGCCTTGTGCTCAGCCAGCACAGAACCCGATTGGGTATGTGGGCGCGCCGCGTGCGGGTCCTGGTGGGTTTGGTGCGCCTGGCCAAGGTCAGGGGCAAGTTCAGAGTGCTGCTTCTGGATTTGTGGGCCAGAGTACGTTTCCGAGGGGCGGGGCTGCGCCTTTCGTGCCTCTGAACGGTGCTTTGGGGCAGCAGGCGCCGATTGGTGCTGCGTCGCAGCGTGCTCCTAATGCTATTACTACCGCGGCGAGCACCACAGGTGCGCCGAGCAGTGGGAGCAGCGCTGCTGGGAGCGTGAGTGGCGGGAATACATCTCCTCAGCTGCCTTCCCCTGCTTCTGCGAATGGCACGGGGAGCACGACGAGCATCACCAGTGCGACTGGTGGTGGTATGAATGGGATTGGCGGTGGGTCCGGTGTGGTGAGAGGTACGGTGGACCAGAACCCTCCCGTGAGTGTCCTTTTTCCTTTTGTTGTGTCCTTATATGCGCGAATATATGCGTGCCGTCGGGTTTTTCTTACCCTTGTATGCGCGCGGGTGTTTCGTGTTGACGTAGGGCGGGTCGCCGAAGGACCCAGCTTTTATGTACTTCTCGATTCCTCAGGGCCTTATTGTTTGGTGATGTTCCCTTACCAAATGGCCCGTGCCCGTGTCTTCAAACCATTCTGCCTATCTTCTATTTTCTATTCTCTTGTCCTGTTCTTGTTATCAAAAGGAAAGGTGTGAACACGTCAAGGTGCTAACATTCATTATTCTTCTGTTCCCTTTTGTCTAGATCAACACGCTGTATGTGGGGAATCTGCCGACGTCGCCGCCTCCGATTGGCTACCCGAGCGACCTCGAGGAGACGTTACGTGAGGTGTTTTCGACGCGCCCTGGATATCGTAAGCTGTGTTACAGACATAAAGCTAATGGGCCGATGTGTTTTGTGGAGGTGAGTTGGCGTTTGCTCGCTTTTTTGTCACTGGGGTTTTCATTTTACTGATTCCGTGGGAATTTCTGTTCTGTTCTAATTATAGTTCGAGAACGTCGAGTATGCTGCGAGAGCTCTGCAGGAGATGTCTGGCCATACGCTTCGCGGGGCGGTCAAGAATGGCATAAGGCTGTCGTACAGCAAGAATCCGTTGGGTGTGCGCACGCCCACGAGCGCGGGTGCTAACCAGGGCGGGCCGACGCTGCAGCAACAGCAGCAGCTCACGCAGAGCTTGAATAACCACCACTTCCAGCAGGCTCAGCAATATCACCATCAGCAGCAACAACACCATCAACAGCAGGGAGGCTTGCCGCCACCTCTGAACTCGCCTTCGTCGGTGGATGACTTCCATGCTCCCATGGGACACCGTGGGATTTTGCCGAGCTCGATCTTGAGAAGGGATTCGGTGCTGTCCCCTACATCGCCTACGTCCCTCGCTCAGGCGCAGAGTCAGCCTGCGCAGTCTTTTTTGGGGAGTAATGGAAGTGGTGCTGCCAATGGTGGTTTGAGTGGGGGCAGCAATAACATCAACAATAACGGCAATGGGAACAACAGCTTCCTGTCCTCCCCGCCGCCTAGATTCTACTCAACGTCGCCCGGCTCAGGGATGGCGTTCGGCTCGGCGTCGACGGGGACGCCGCTTACAGGCGCTTCGAGCGCCTTTGTGCCCCGCTCCGCTATGAATGTGAACGGGGCGGGTAATGGGGGTGCTGGTGGTTTCAATGGTGGCAGTTTTTTCTCGCCGTTTGCGGTCCCACCGCATTTTTCCACTCCGAATGAAGGTCCGTTTGGGCAACCTCCGGGCTCTGTTCCTCCTCCCCCTCCTCATATGCAATCGCAGCTGCACTCTATACCCAATGAATCACAGCAGCAACTTCAACATCAACAACAGGGAGGTCCGAATGAGGAGTGAAGTCGTCTATTCCCGCATTTCATCTCATAGAGGGGTTGGCTGCCTCACTCGTCGTCTCATTCTGGGTGGAATTCATTCGCATCATATCTTGTTTCTCTTTTTCATTTCTCTCGGCATTCAACATGTGTTTTCTTCTTCAACTTCTTCATCACTCACTCAACTCATGGCATCCATCCAACCAATCCATCCGCACGCGCAACACTTCTTGCAATATAACCCATAATAGCATTTCGCAGAGCAATTCAAACCCACCTAATCTGACATACTCACACACACCATCCAACCATCCTCATCCTCGTATGCACGCATCGCAATTCTTATCTATGTATTACATCAGAGGAACACTTCCTCCACTTCATACTTCCTCCTCCACCCTGGCCATACTGCCCACAATCACTGCACATATACGCTACAATCGTAACAATCACACACACAACCAACGAACGCGATATCTGCCCGCAGAAACCTATGCATAATCCTCCTCCCTCTCTTGGTCTCATATCTTTTCCTTGACCTATCCTTTTTGCTCCTATATCTGCTTTAACCTCGCTCTTATCGTCGTCTTTTTTGTTTTCTTTTTCTCAAGTTCTGTGGACCCCATTGTTTGTTGTTTTGTCTAGTATCATCCTGCCCATGTCTGTCTGTGTTCCAAGTTCCAACCTGCGTCATCTATATCTATTTTGCAACTCGAACATCCCAACGAACCAACACCAATGCAAAATTCAATACTCTATTATGATTTTGCTTGCACGTCTTCTCATTTCTTTCATTTCGTGTCACCACCGCTCCCGTCCGCTTCTTTGCAACTCAAGTTACCCCATTTTTTCTCTTGCTAGCATTATTATCCATTGATCGAATCATCGTCATATATAACCCCTTGCTTGCTTTTTCTTTTCACTTCCATTACTCTCTCCTTGCCCTGTCTATCTGTGTCTGCATCTACAGCCTTCGTCGCTCTATAAACACATCAAGCCATTGACATAAATATTTCGGTCTCCTCGCTTCAAAGATACATGATGTTTATTATTTCGCCTCTGGCCTTCTTCCTTCTGTAGTAGGTCCTCTCTGTCATACAATTCACGTAGCATAACGTTTTCTCATCTGTTGTATACATTGTCAAGTTTCTGGTATCTTCTGCGCTACTACTTATTCTGCCGTACATTACACAATTTCCACACTTGCTGTTGTTGTTTACCTAGTAATTTTATTCTGATGCCCACATCGTATTCTCTGCTCCGCTCCGATTCATTTGTTTGGACTTTTCAAAGCTCCTATCACCGTCTGTTTTGCTTAGATCTGTATACTAAGATATGAACGAGAGATCTCCCTGTCCTCACTCTGGATAGTTGTGATTTACCTGTGATGAGGACGTCCGCACTGGGACGAACGTTGCTGGTTATGGTCATCATGCCAATGGTCTACAAAGAAGTTATATTTTGTCTCTTGTCCATCTACAAGAACAGTTGTATAGGTATGACATGAATTGAGTGATACTTGAACATTATGAGTGGCAATGGGCAGACCTAACAACCATAAAAAGAAGACACAAGGTCGTGATTAGCTCAAAAATCGTGGAGCATGAGGGCTGTCGATATGAGAAAAAAGAAATTCTAGCACCGTTTTGCACGAATACAGATTATATGCGAAGGAATGTGAGGAAAAAGGAAAAAGCATGGTCCGGGTTGCGAGAGAACATGTGTGATACTACTACTAAATGGAAAGATTAAAGAGCGCAATAGCATGACTCGGACTTAATTATCCAGTGTCGCCATCTTTCTTGCCCGGTTTTGAAGCGGTTGAATCCGCATCCGAGTTCGGTGTTGTAGACGTCGACGAGGCGGGACTTGAGGCAGTAGGGGGACTGGAAGCAACGGCCATACCGATGGCGCCGAGCTTAACCTTGATTTTTTTGGCAGGGGGGTCGTCTCCACCTTTCGGTTTGCTGTTGTTGCCGCCAGGTGTCAAGGGGGAACCCTCTTTCTGGCCTTTGAGATCCGGCTTTTTTGAGTGGCTGAGACGGACAAGCAATTCGTCGTCGTCATCATCCGTTCGTCTTCTTTTTTCACTGGGCCGCATCGGTCCGAGTATGGGGGAAGGAGATTTAGACCGCGCCCGCGGAGTTCGAGCGAGAGCTTCGAGGAGATTATCGTCATCATCATCGTTCTTTGTTCGCTTGGGCGGAGGTCCTGACGGTAATGATGGGGACAAAGGTCCAGATGGCAGTTGGGGACTTGAGACTCTATCGCCAGCTTTGGCTGCAGAGCCAGAACCTGACGCCTCGGGTGCTGTACTTGTAGCATCCGTTGATTCGGTTTCCTCGTCTTCTTCGCCATAATCAACCAGAGAATTAAGAACCGGAGACTTGAGAGGCGGCCGATAACCTTTCGGCGTAGCTGTGAGACCTGGTCTCCGTTTTCGTTTCATGCCAGTGTTGTTAGCAATCAAAGGTGAAATGGGACTGATACTGCGGGGCATTTGTGCTTGAGAACCGACAGGAGGAAGGAGATCATCATCGTCATCGCCTTGGAAGTATGATTCCTCAGCGAGATCTTGTCCGCGTCCCGTATGCCTCCAGTCGCGATCGTCGGCAGCACTAGAAGGGCACAGAGTAAATTGTCAGATATAACTATAGACAGCAATGCAGATCGACTTACTTTTGAGATGACGATTCCTCCGGTGGTGGGGCAATGTTCATCTCCCATCGTCGAATAAACTGTTGGAATCTCTGACCGCCCAACGGGGACTGTGCAAGCTTCTGGATCTCAGGCTCATGCTGTGTCATACAAAACCTGATCAGCTCCTTGATATTGTCCTAGAGCACGAGAAAGGACAAAGGTGAGCGTAGAGAACAAGCAATCAGAAAACATAGACTGATATTTACCCGACGAATGTGATCGAAAAATTCTTGACATGAACAGCTCAGCAGATTATCCCTCAACGATTCCTGAAGCGTTAAATCCAGTATCGGTTTCAGGACATCGAGCTTCATCATCTGATTGTAGGAATTGGGATTGCCTTGCTTCAGAAGCAGGCGGAAGATGCGGAACGCGGCTATAGATTTCAGAAAGCACGGAAATTAATAAACGATCAACAAGGAGACAATCGATGGTAATGGAAGAAAAGGCTCACAATGCCGTAAGTGCTTATCCTTGGCCTTGAACAATGTTGCTATACGAGCAAGTATATCGGAAGACATGAAGTGAATGTGACTTCTGAAATGATGCTGTTGAATGCAATTATGCGCTATATCACATAGGTACACAAGTCGATTTGTCTCCTCGCGAGTAAGAGGCAGTGCAGCATCTTTGAAGTTCCGCCATTCTGGGAGGTCGGATAGAGGTTTCAATAGCGTACGGATGCTATCCTTGTAGAAGTAGTCCAAGAACCTTTCGATGCCCGGTTCGTCCTTCCTCACGTTTGCAACCTTAGGGTTGGCCTTTTAGTCAGAAGAAAAAAGAATAAACTTCGTTAGAAACCCGCGCAGCAGATCAAAATCAAGATTTTTACCACCCACCTCTGAAGCTCCGCCCAACCCAGGACCGTCATTCGAGGGAATATCCAGCCAGGTCTTCAATGCATCACCGATCTGACTCTGGACAGCCAAATCCTTGCTCTGTGCCAATATCCGACACACCATCTGCAGAATTGTCTCCGCCTTATCCGCGCCCTTCTTGCCCGCCTCGCGCTCCTTCTCAATCGCCAACACCTGCTTGAGCGTGTGGGCTCTGACACCATTGATATCGTGGTCCAGCAGGGCCGTGAGGACCTCTCCACCAGCACTGATCATCTGCTTGTTGGCGTCCTCCTTTTCTGGCAGCCCAACCGCCCATTGCACGGCGAATAGGATGCCACGGTCGACGAGGGACCTGAACAATGCCATGCGAGCTGGCATCTGAATGTTCTTGCCCATGATGCACAGCTGTTGAAGAAGCAGGACGACCTCCCGGCGGAGGCTGATGTCTTCCTCCGTCAGGTCCTCGGGAGGAGCAAAGGCGTATGTATTTGGCGCATGTTTACGTCCATTGACTGAAGTAGCAGGTGAGGATAGTACGCCGTTCGCAGGCTTGGGGCTGTCTGGCTTCTGGTCGACGTCCATCTGCGAGTTGTCCCCTTTGCCGACATCATCTCCGCCTCCGTTCAGGCTGATGACAATTTGCTGAGGCGGAGTCTGTTCGGACTGCTGGGCTTGACCCTGCTGAGGCTGATTGTTGGCATTCCGCCTTGCATTCGCCCCACCAGTCAACATCTCCTCGTCTACGAACAGCCGTACGATGTCACGCAAGAACGTTGGATCCTGCTGGATATGCGAGATGATGTCGATTTGGTTGAAGATGATACATGAGTTGAGGACATTGAAGGTGGAGTCATCCAGAGCGCGGGCGAGGACGACGTCCTTGAGGAATTGAAGGCGGTACGTGTGGTGGATTTTGCGTTGGATAGAGATGTCGCGCATGGGGATGGGTTGGTGGAATTGGGCGGTGTTGTGTAGGAAATCACGGTAGTTGGCTTTGTGTCCTGGAAAGTCGGGATCATCTGGGCAGAAGTGTCAGCAATTAGGAGGTGAAATGTGCAAAGAAGTCCCACATTCTAACATGCCGACGACTCCAAAAAATATATCGTCTTCCAGGATGTGTTCGTACATTGTATGGTCGTTTAACATCACTGCAAAGCAATTCAAAAGTCAACACAAAGATGGAAACGACTGTCAGAGTCACCAGAGACGCACATATTGTTTGCATAAGACTACATAGGGCATGTAAATTCTCCAGACTCTCCAGGTCTTCAGCGGTGTGCATTATATTAATCAAAGACTTGATGTAATCCTGTTATAGGGGCGAGAGCAAAAACAACGGTTCCGAATCAGTTGAGGTGTTCTTGACGAGGATACGTTCATCGACGCGAAAGAGAAGAAAAACGGAGTGTATTCCAGTTGTTTGACAGGTTGTAACAGACAATACAGGACCATGACCGTCAATGCCAGGGGCAGACCACGACACAGAGTGAAAGAGAACAACAAGGAAGCATGGAAAGATATACTCACCTCGTTTTGAATGTACTCGCATATCCGCTCCTTCACATTTTGTGTCCTCGCCAAGGACTTGATCGCCCTCTCAATTTCGCTGATGATGCCCAGTTGAGGTGCAGGAAGGTGTCCGGATCGTACAATGGCAGCGGCAGTTACAGAAGTGTCTGAAGCAAGCAAAGGGGAAGGAGCAGAGGACCCAGGGGGTAAATGTTCTATGTGAGTAATTCAGGCATATAAATCAGCATAAAATGCCTATGCCAAGCGACTCACCCGAGCTGTTCATGTGATGCCGCACCTCCTGGATGAAGTTCCAAACCTCTGCACATCCTTCAGGATCTTGAAAGCTCAAAGCATAGTCGACGCCGTCGGGTTCTGTCCATACGATGAGGGTGTCTGCAAATTTGGAACATTTCGTGAGTATGACGCCCCTTCCGGAAGTACGAGCCGGAGTAAGATCAATCAGGGGTTAGAGTGGGCAGGTCGTGTGCAGGAAGCAGGGAAGGTGCAAGATGGAAGGTGGCCTTCAAAGGAAGTTGGAACTCACCTTGCTGGCGCTGATACACGTCGTTTGCACGAATGGCTGTCGTTAAAATGACCTCGTCGTAATGTCTCTCGGAACGGGCGATAAGGAATGCTTCTTGTGTTTCTTCTGAGAACTGGCCGAAACAGAATGCGGTGCCTCTGTCCATCCATCGTGAACCGATGAGTTCATAGACCTATGGAGATGCGTGAGCGATGAATCTTGGGGCACGCGAAATGGATGATTGGAAGTTGGTGCTTTGCCCTCCGGAGCCGCAGATGAAGAGTCACACAGCGTGTCCGGAATAACTGTCGTCGCAGAAGAGAAGCGAGATGGAAAGGGTCCAAGCACAGAATCGCAGAATAAATAAATGAAAGTGTCTACGCACCTTTACGCGTTTCAATTCATGATCGGCATCCGTAATCCATTCCTGCCCCTCATCGGCGACATAACCAGCTTGACTGGATCCCACACCCTGGTCTGCGGGATTGTCGAGGAGTTCAATGTGACCGTTGACGTGTTCGAGTAGCACCTCGCCCTCCTCCTTGATCAACATGTGTTCTGCCTGCACGTTGTCCGGGTCCGCGCCGTCACCCTTCTCGTGCTCCTCAGAAATTACCTGGCTCGCTTGCGTCACATCCCCACTCTCTGCTGCAGCTGCGTCCTCTGCCGAAGAAGGCTGTGAAGATTGAGAAGAAGGTTCATCGGGAAAGATATTTGTGGCATTGGTGGCTGAGGGGTCTTGATCTGGTGCAGAAGAGTTGTGCGAATGTTGGAGGTCGTTGTGGGAAGTATCGGTGGAACCAGCACCAGAAAGATCGGCAGGGCCAGCGTCGTCGTTTGTGGGATGATGAAGGAGAGACTGGTCTGTGTTGGACGCGCTGGCTGCGCCGTTCATGGCCAGCGACGGGAACTGGTACGGAAGAAAGAGAATCACACTCCGGTCGTGGGTAACTTTTTCCGTCCAATTCATATCAATTCGGTCCGAGTCTGTTTATCCGCCTGCATAATCTCTATCTAGCGCCTAGCTATTCTGCAGAAATACGACTGTAATACCGTAGACAGACCCGAATTAAGCGCCAGCAAAAAAGGAACCAGGGCCAAAGGGGTTCACAAACCTGATCCTTCTTCTTATGTAAGCCTCAAAAATTCCATTCCGTCACAGACAACCTGTTCGCTCCGACATCCATCATGGACAACCGGTCCAAAATCTTCCTCGGCGTCGCCGCAGCTCTGGCAGGTGGTCTGGCCGTCTACGCAGTCTACTTTGACTACAAGCGTAGAAACGACGTCGAGTTCCGCAAGAAACTCAGTTCGTTTTTGTTCTTTCTTCTTCAGCGCTCTGGTTCAAACTCACGTACGTGTCGTTGCAGAAAAAGAGAAGAAACGCGTCGCAAAAGAGGTCGAGCAGACAAAGAAGCATGAGCTCGCCGAGGCCACCAGTGGCATCACGCAGGCGAACCTGCGCGAAGTTTTACAACAAGTCAAGGCTGAGCCCGAGCCCAGGACGCCTGAGGAAAAGGAACAGTACTTCATGACCCAAGTTAGCATTGGTGAACAACTTGCCGCCCAAGGTACTCGAAGTCGCGTCATCCCTCTCTCCGGCCTCTAATTTTTCTCCAGGACCCAACTTCTACCTCCCCGCTGCCACCGCCTTCTTCCGCGCCCTCCGGGTATACCCAGCACCCGTCGAGCTTATCGTGATCTACGAGAAGACAATTATCGAACCCGTATTCAAAGTAAGCTTTCCTTTTCCCCAAAAACAAACATCGTCTCTGATCGAGACCTACACAGCTTGTGATGGAATTAACTCAACTCGACGTAAGTACTCCCGATTCGCAACATGATAACGCTACGGGTGTCGACGAAGACACTAGTCCGACCAGGGGTCCACCGTCTGAGGGTACCTCCTCCCATACCTCTCAAGAATGGGACAGGGTCACCGATCCTGGTACGCAAACGCCAGCCTAGTCCTTGGGAGGAACAGGTGTTGGATTACGTCATATATACAGGCCGGCGGTTCCTCCTGCTCACAAGAGGGAGCAGGCGGGTCCGAGACGTGTGTTGTGGGCATTTGTACGAGATCTACGAGCATCCATATTCTCCTCTTGCCGTATCTGTCCCTCCGTTTTGCATCACTGTTCTAATATATCTGTTGCATCTCTGGTTTCTCCTTTTGTGCCCTTTAGGTGAAATATCGCATCGAAGGTGAGCAGTGAACGATGGAGTGAGATGAAGAGTTGGTTTGTTGATTTTTGTGTATTCTGCAGCTTACTATGACCACTTCCCTCCGAAGAGCACCAACGTCTCCGTGGAAATTCGCGAAGTCTCCCCTGGACAGAAGCGTCCGCTACTCGTCGTGAATAAGGATTTTGCAGCAGGAGAAGTCATCTACAAGGTTTCTAATCTAGTTCAAAGTTTGTGCTCTGCTCTTACAATGCTGACTCGTTTCCTAGGAATTCCCTGTCGTAGCTACACTGGACTCTGACTTACTCGAGAAGGGGACGTACTGCGCCCACTGTCTCCGCGCCATCCAACCAGGAATGTCTCTCGAAACACCCAAAGACTCCGACAGCCTCATCCACCCGACTTACTGTTCAAAAGCCTGCATGGTCGCCGCCCAAAAGCAATACCACTCGCTCCTCTTTACTCTAGAATCTCCCTTACCAGCCGAGATTCCCAGTGCCCCTGCCGCCCCAGAAGCCAATGAAGCACGCAGACGTGCTCAAGCCAAGTTTGCCGAATACGTCAAGAAGGAACAACGCCTTGCTCCCATGCTCGTTGCGAAATTTATTGCGCGCCAGATTGCTGTCGAGACTCAGAAACTGGTCGAGGCAAGCTCGATTGGGAAGGGCGGTGCGACTCCAGAGAATGACTACACAGATTCTGATGCTAAGCTGGAGAAATATGTCCTGGCTGATCATCTGGAACGCCTGAGGTATCTGGAAATCGTGCCGAACAAGGACGAGACTACGATACTCGCGGATGTCCTATCTAGCGCGCTCCCTGGTTTGGAAGAGTTTATCACGGAACAGAAATACTCGACCTTTATCGGAAAGATAGCATATAACGCGTTCGGTGTTTGCTATGGAGGTGGCCGTGACGACAGGGTACGTGGATGCATATTCTCCTTCACCTGATCTTTGTTCATGATACTCATCTTGTCTGAATTAGCCTGCGCCCAGCGCTCGCCCAGAGGACGTCGAAAAGACTCGCACACCATACGGCACTCAACGCCAAATCGGCAGCGCCCTCTACACCGTCTCATCCTACCTCACGCACTCCTGCCAACCCTCCGCCCGACCTTCCTTCAGCTCCGGCACCTCCGAAATATCCATCATCGCCAACAAAGACCTCAAAAAGGGCGACGTTCTCACCGTCGCGTTCGTCGACGTCACCCAACACCCGGGAGAGAGCGTCGTCGAGTGCAGGCGCAGGAGAAGGTTCGAGCTTGCGAGGGGCTGGAGGTTCGCTTGCACTTGTGAGCGGTGTGCGGAGGAGGCAAAGTCGCTGTCGGCTGAGGAGAAGGGGAGTGCGTCCGAGGTGTTCAAGGACGAGTCGAGGGTCGAAGACTCCGTCAAAAATTATATTACTGGCGCAGCTGCAGCAACCAGCGCAGCACCCAACATGGATGTCGAGTAATCGGATCCCGCAGCACGGAAGTCACCGGCTTGCCTGGTAGCTTTAGTTCAACAGTATTAGACATTATGAAGTGGTCCGCAGTGTTCAATTGCGAAACCCTCACCTTAACTTAAAAGTATCTCATTCATGATCTGGACTCAGTCTGGACGCATTTCCGCTATCGCCTGTCTACGCCGTTGCATTTATCATGATCAAATAATCACCTCAACCCCATCTCCATTCACTCTGATAATACAATCTTGTAATACCAAATACAGGGACAAAAAATAAGTTATAGAATGCTGTTGCATGCAAATGACAATTCGCCGAAGTAAGGTGCAAAACATGCTATGCGAAGAGTGCGGTTTAAATGACATACAAGTACGATAGAGCTTGGTTGTGTAATACTGAAGATTACTGGAAGATCGAGGACAGTGGAAATCAAGGAACGGGGCACCGAAGGGGAAGGGGAGCGATAACAATGATATGATATACAGCACGAAGAATGCAAATGCAAGAAACAATTCGAGGGGAATATGCACAGTGGTGACGTGAGTGTGGTAAGGATAAAAGTCAGTGAGTGCGTGAGTTGAGTTTGTTATGCGCGAGAAGGAGCAGGTGAGGATGGTTAGAAACTTGACTATTAGAGAAGACGTGATTGTACGAGTAAGCAATGGGCGCCTTTGTGACTACGATAAAAGGATAGAACAAACGGCCGTGGAGCTGTTCACCAGAAGGCAAGGGCACAAAACCAATAACGAACCCTGGGCACCTAAAGACCCGAGATGGGAGCGAAAAGATAACAAAACCGCGGCGCCTTACGCAAGACTTCGCCACATGCCCTCTTCAGGCAATTCGCTACGAGCTTGCAGGATCTTCAGAGCGCGTTTACGACCCTTCTCTCCTGCGTCATGCGACTCTGGCTTTGCAGGATCAGGCTCGCTTTCATCTTCAACGTCGTCTTCATCTTCTTCCTCTACGGTGGCAAAGTCAAGAGCACCTGGATCCATGGACCTGCTCCTATCCCGTTCAGCATAGGCAGCTTTACGAATAGCAGCTGAGGAAAGCGGTTTCGAAGTAGAACTTGTCGACGGTTCTGTCTGTGCTGCCTGCTCTGGCATAGCTGATGGAGGCAAGTAAGATGCAAGTGAAAGTGGTTCTTTCACAAGCCTCCGCTTGATATTGATGGGAAGAGATCCGGAAATGGGCAGTCTGGAGCTCGACTCTTCATCTAGAAGTATGTCAGCGATAAAATAGACGAAGGTGCATGTGATATCTCGCCTTCATCGTCTTCTTCACTCTCAAAGGTTCTGTGCTTGATGTCTCTGGGCTTGGTTGTGGAGCCGGGCAACACCTCTGGCTCCTCGTCCGTGCTATCCGTGTCATCAGGTCCATCCGCTGACGGCATGTCAGCTTTAAGGTCCTGTCGACGGATAAATGCCTGCCATAGTTTGCTGTCTCGAGTCCAGGCACCGCGGTGGCTTGGGGTATCAGCGGCTACCAATTTAAGCAGGGCCTCTTCATGTTCCGTCAACGGCGACGAGGGTGAAGCCGGTGGGGAAGTCCGAGGGCGGCCTTCAAGACGAGCAGGCGTCGTAACAGCTCTGGGAAGACTCATCATATGTGAAGATGAATCAACGCCGGGTTGACTTCTGATTGGCCGTATATGGGATGGGTTAGGTAAAGACGATGGTCGGAGAGACGAAAAGGCTTCCATCGCGGTATTGTTCTGCTGGCGAACACTACGGACGCGGAAAGGACGCGTTGCCGGTTGTTCCAAGAGAGGAAGGGTCTGATTCTTCGTGTCTGTCGGCTTGTCAGCCTTGTCCACTCCTTCAAGGTCTTCCAAAGGAAAGATCATATCTGTGCACAGATCAGTATTCAATATCTTCTTGCGAAACTTGAAAGAAACTATACCCCTGGATTCTTCGTCGACCTTGGCGTCCTCTTCTGTGATTGTCACCACTGCCGGCTGGGCATCAAAGGTGACTTTCCTCTTGCCTTTATCGCGTCCACGTGATGACTTAGTTTCGCCTTCCGGTTTGGATGTGCCCTCTGCCGTAGGTGACATAGGATCCACAGCCTTCACCTCGCCAGACCGCGTGGTTCCGTTAGTGCTGGGATTTCCGTTATCTTGTGATGGCCCAGCCGTCTGGTTACCTTTGGCCATTTCTGCTTCCCTTTGCTTTTGCAACACCTCTTCCTGTTGGCGCTTATATCGAGCCATATCCTCATCCAGGTTCAAGAAGTACCTGAAGCTTGCCTGCGTGTTGATGGTGTCATTAATGTTGCGTTTGAACTGTAACACTGTTGGGGAACCGGGACCCGCTTCGCTAGGGACCAGCGTTGAAGATACCGATCTCGGAGTCGATAAAGTACTGGAGCTAGAGTGATTAGAGCCATTAAGTTGCGTTGTTGATGAAGATTCCCCTTGGGTTTCTCTTGGATGGTGAAAACGAGTGGTTGCCAATGACGCTGACAGCGCAGATACCCGTGGTGTAGAGGATGACACCACAGGCGCCGGAGACACGGGTTGTGGAACAAAACTCCTGATGGTGACTGACGCAGAGACTGGTGTCGGACTGATCAGGCCATTGACAGGATGGTCTCTGCCGCGGGACGGAGAACGGGCATGATTGACTGGACGATGCCGGTCCTGCTGGATCGCATTAAGGTGCTCTCTAAATTTCTTCCACAAGGTTTCCGTTTGACGTCTGAGTTCTTTTTCCTTTACTTCAATACCGGCAGTCTCGGCCTTTACGAAATCCGAGATGCGTTGTTCTGCAGCTGCGCGTAAAGCCTCGGATTCCTTTGTAGCCAGTGCCGCCAGATGAACAAAGATGGGATGAGAAGATGTGAACGGGGGAGGTAAGAATAATGGCCCCAAATGAGATAGGTATGCCTGCGGAGGAGCCTCGGACGTAGAGGGTTCGGAGGACAGTGAATCCTGTGCGTCCATTTTCGGTGATGAAAGAGGGGACGATGAATTGGGCGGTAAGACCAAGGAAAAATATGGTACGTATGAGGGAGATGATTCCGCCTTCACTATGGCCTCCCCAACCTGCCAATACATTAAAATGAGTCAGTTCAAGTCATTGGGATCTCTAGTGAGAATATAGGGGATAGCTTAACCGCCCCACGGCAAATCCGTAGCGGTCATAATTTCAAGGAGGCAAAGTTGCCTCAAAAGAACAAGTAGTAAGGTGGGATTACTTACCAGACTGTCTTTGTGGATGTCAATCCAGCCGTTGGCGCTCTTCATGATCTCATGCTCCACCCACTCTTCAGAAGGCAGAAGGACCATCTCCGTGCCTTCCACGTCCAAAGAAATAATGTGATGCACGCGATAGATCGCAAGATTGCAAAAGAGACATGTCAATGCGGTGAATCGCGAGCATTTTGTGGTACCAGGAATGGGCACTCCTTTCGAGCTCAATCTGACGGTGACTTGCGGATGGGTCTAAAAACGCGATATAAAGATCAGTAATCACTTCAAGTATGCCAAGATATTTTTTGAAGGAGACCATACCACTGAAATTCCGTCGTCCTTGACGAAAACTGGGGTATAATCCGGGTCGCGAGTGTAGTCCGGAGGTGGTGTCGGGGGCTGACTGGCAGTTACGCGAACATTTAGACACCTACAGGCGTATTTGACCTCGGAATGGTCACTGGCCATGAGATGGCTAGAATAAGCGACTGGGGAAGGCTCGTTGCGGGCGTCGGACGTGGTTTTGTGTCAACTCTCAGATTCGGACAGACGGTCCCGCATCCGGGAGCTCCGGACCTCAAAGCGGAACTTGAATCTCGTTCTGCACAAGGCAAGGTTCTCCATATCGCTCTCATCGCTCGCACATCCATTTAGATCCTCTGGTCATGCTCCGATTACAATTATATTAAATGCCCTCTATTGGCGGCAGACATTTCACATATCCTATGTCTAAGAGCACACGTATGCCTTCTGATTTCGCCGAAATCACAAGTTTACTTTTCCTTCTTGCTTTCACCTTCAGCTAGATCGGCATCCGTCGCTAGAACTTGTCCATATTCATTGACACGTTTCGGGTCAACACGATAGATCCAACGCTATATAAACGGTCAGCTGGCAGTGCCCGAAGACGTATGGAATGACGCACCTGGTACAAGAAGATCAGGAAAACGACGTCGTCGCTGCATTTTCAGATAGGAGCAAATCCGGGGCTAGTCAGTCTGCAGTCATTAATATGCCGGTGAGATAGCTGTACCGGAAGCAGGCCAAACGGTGAAGGAATGGCATCTTGATACAAAACCTGTGAGAATGGTTTGCACATGAATGCCCCTATCTGTCGCGACAATCATAGAACATCTTACGCAAATAAGTCATCGACCACAGTCGATAGCGTTTTGTAGACCATTGCCTTCATTGGCATGTGCGCCACACTCTGCAGGAAAGAGATATGGTTAGCTTGTCAGGATTTCGGCAAGGTAACGATCATGAAACCTTGAGTTTATAGTTGATAATTAGTTGAGGAACCAGCTGGGCCTGTAGAACAGAAAATAAGCCGACTTGAACCGTTTCCTTGCCAATACCCAATACTTACGAATCCAAACATATACACAAAGGATGTCAATGTCGAGATGACGAAACTGTACCAGCCTCTATGAGACTCGTACACCAGCGAGTAGACCGTGTATGCCGCCAGTAGGGGTATAGCCACGTAGGACACATATCGGAATGCGAGTCGGTCGTACCTAATTAGAAATGAGCACCGTGGTGCACCGACGGGTTCTGATACATACTCTTGCGTCTTCTTCTCGTCTTCGCTTAGCACGTGTTTGTCTATTATAAGTTGTCTGTCATTCATCCTACGGCAGAAGTTAGGAATATCTTTTACCTTTGATGTCCAGCTTATAAGGAAGGAGAGAACCAGGAGGGCTGGGAACGATCTTGATGTCAACGGCTTTGGTGATCTTATTCAATCTTTGAGAACGCGTCTGGAGTGTGTGAAGGCCAAGCAAATACCTTCCAAGCCTCTATCAACACACCCATACCAGAACCCATCAGAATCATCCAGCTGGTGTTCTCGTTGTTGTCGATGAGGTAGAGGAGAATGATAATTTGAACGAAAACGTTGGTCACAATCTAGAACGAATGTTCAATAAATGCACCGTATCAAATTTGACGGTAACGCACAGTGCTACGGAAGATGGTCAGTATGACGACTGCTTCCAAGAGACAAAGAGCGCTCACCGAACGGAGACGCCGGTCATTTCTTTCTTTTGACGCCAGTGTGACACGTCGGATTTGAAGGCCAGCATCTCGAACCTGGAGAACAGAGCGTGAAATTAAGAAAGGTCACGATGCTAGAAAAGCTACTCACACAACATGCAGTAAACTGACCAATCCCGTGAGACCCAAGAACCATGGATTGGTCTCTAGTAGCATCCTCTTAATCTCATCCAGCTCAGCGCCAGCCGTTTGACCTTGCTGCTTAGCTGCTTCGTTGAAGCCATGTGTCATAGAAGCAAAAATCTGGAACTTGAAGTACGTCATCGGTTGGAAGGTAAACCTGACTGGCAGAGATGGTGTTGTCTCGTTGATTTGAATGTAATGTTCTCGCAGGTGCCAGAACTCATTCGGAAAAACGATTGGTTTGTAGAACGCCTTTGTGCCAGCCTCGTCGCGTACCTCTGGCACAAGATGGATGACTGGAAAAAGAGGTAGAATGTCAGCATATAGAGCATACAAAGGTCAAGCAAGCAGTGTCAACTAACATTGCGCGATAGGTGGAGGAACGTTGGCGTAAGGCAGAATGGTCGCATCAGAAACCAAAGCCAAGGTGATATTCTGCGGAGACTGTCAAAGCCTGGCAAATTACTATCACGGGGGTGACACGTACTTGGTGCCAGTGAGGTGCGATAATGTCCGGCTAGAAAGCTAGTCTCAATATGAGGACAAGGTGTGAATATGAGACACACCTCTTCAACTTCCTCTTCCTCTTGCTCATTACCACTCAAGAGATTTTTCTCCTTCCTCTGTTTGACGCGAGGCAGATACGGGGTAATGACTAACGAATACTTAGTTTGAATGTCACAATCGAATGAACGACATACGTTTCCGAACATGATGAAGTCGGCTGGGATCAAATGTAGGGCTTCGCGGATCCAGGTCGGCTCCATCTCTCGTCAAGACAATGTCAGCCCAAAGGGAACCATTCCGGAGTACAGACTGGGGAAGAGAAGTCTGTCAGAAAGGACTTGCACGGACCAGAACGTTTGCGACTTACCTCAGGGAATTTAACCTCAAATTCGGCTTCTCTGTGGTCGTTGTAGTCCCCGTACGTGATATTTTGCCAGGTGAAGTGCGGGAGATCTGCATCTTTACCACTGAGATGGGGGTAGGCTAATCTCGAGAAAACGTCGGTCGTTGGGGAGCTTGAGAGGTATACATGCATGTCAAGGGTTGCTCCCAAAGGCCAATATGGTGCGACTTGGGCAGGTGGCAGTTTAGTCGGGTCAGTGCCTTCGGTCAGAGGCTTCCCTGGGGTATCCTTAGCTGGCGTCGCTGGCGTGCTTTGTTGATTGCCAGTAAGGAATTTCGTAGCTGAAGGAGTCAATCTGAAATGCTGATAGGAGTAGAAAGTCGCGCTTTCACGTACCAAGATTCGTTATTGCCCATACCAAGAACACTTGCTGTGAATGAAAGCTCTCGTCAGCTTTCACTAGCAGCCTCCAATAATTACTGTACAAACGAACCTGGGCAATCTTTATAAACTTCTGCACAGTCGACTCCTCTTGCTGCCCTTGAGCTGGGGCTGCAGCAGGTTCCGGCATCTTGAACTGAGATATTTGGACTGAGATTCGGAAACCTTGAGGGAGACTGAGCAGAACTTGCGCCAAAGTGCCGTCAGCACTTCATTTTGATCGCCGGAGGTCGTCGGCCCGAGAGTCGGCGCCCCGACAGGGGCAATAGCTTCAGCACTGAGTACTTGAGTAATGAACCTCGACCCCGATTTTCCAATAGCCAAAAAAAAATTGTATTCAATAATATTCAAAGTCAGGGTAAAACTATGCTACATTAGAAATATGTACATATTAACAAGCGGAAATCCATAGCAATTAAACATGCCGAGTCTCTAAGGTTCGACAAAGGTGCGGTGCTCTCTCAATATTTGGGCCTAAATCCCGTAGGAACCACTAAACTTGAACGTTCCTTCTTCAGGATCCCACTTTACATTGACGTCGGAGGTGAGGCGAAGATTGGAATAGCTGAATTTATTGACCGACTAGTATTAATGTCGGATTGCTAACAGTCAAGGCAGACAAAATCTCACCGAACGGATGCACCTATATGGCCAATCAGGTTTTCAAACTCTTCGGAAGGTATCTTCTTCATCTTAAAGGTGGGAGGACCTTCCAGACCGAGCATCTTGCCAAAAATTGCTGGGTCACTGCACACGCCATCATATAGCCACTTGGCGCCACCCGTCTTGCAAGATGGTTTCCACTGCACAGAAAAAAGATTAGATATCAACGGAGGGTACCGAGGAGGCACACATAGAAAGTGAGAGACTTACACCCATCTGCTTCTTGATGCCACTCCGCACAACATTGGCAAGCTTGTCTGCAGCAGCTTCCAGCTCCTTGGGGCTTTTCTCCTTTGGTTTGTACGAATCAACCTCCTGCTCCAGATTACGCGCGTATTTCGACAGCTGCAGGATCAAGGCGCGTGTGTCCTTCTCGGTACCCGGTAGGACAAAGTTTGACGCGTCTGACAGGATACCTTCCACGGTCTGCTTCGCGACAGTATCCTCAGCAAGCTTCGCCTTTTTTGAGGCTGCTGCCCCATCGGTGTCGCTTTTTCGCTTCTTGGTGGCTGCAGTGGTAGGCGACATGAAGAATTACAGGTGGTCGATGTCGCTTAGGAAAGGAAGGATGACTTGTACTAAGGTGCCTGACGCGTCAACAATTAAATAGGTTAGCTCACGTGAGAGCGTGTTTTCGCGATTCTGTTATTTTTAGAACGAGGACAAATTTTTCGTTCTGTTCCTCAACCGATTCGCACAAAACTCTCTCTTCAAAGGTTGTAGGACCGGAGACTCAGTAAGAGGTAGATTAGACTGGAATATACTGCCAGTACCATGTACTTAGGAGGCCGAAATGTTATCTGTTATGCTAGCTTTTTTAAGTGCATCTTTCCAAACGACAAAAGTAATCAACTACGCGTTGCGCAAAAAGTGAAATGACGCAGTAGCCCACCGCGAGGGTCGAACTCGCAGCCTTCAGATAACACACGCCTATGTCGTAAAAGTCTGACGCTCTATCCGATTGAGCTAGGCGGGCGGTAGGTCAATTTCTTCCAGCACCCAAGCTCACGGTCATCAGGGCAGCTGGAAAATTTTCCCCAGCACAACTGGCCTGGAAAGTCGGGGATGAGATATTCCGCTGCTTTGGCGTGTTCCAGGCATTATCTTTGCTGCAGAATCAGGAATACAAGAACTGTGACACAATGCGAAATTTCAATGCATCAAAACAGCAAATTTTGGCAAATTTAGGCCAGTAAATTCACTGCATTGTGAGTGCCTGAACTTCATATAGCAAAGGCATATAGTATACCAGCCAAATAGCCTTTCCCATCTTATTTTTAAAGAATGAAAGCCCTGCAAGTGTTTCTTACCATAAAAGTCAGAGAAATTTGATCCCTCTCCTCCTCCCCATCCTCTGACCATCTGGACACTCCAAAAACAAGGGGTCATAGCTCAGTTGGGAGAGCAGTAGACTGAAGTCACGTGATCCGGGCATCTCGGCGTTCTAAAGGTCCCGCGTTCGATCCGCGGTGACCCCATTAACATTTTGTTTTGTGAAATAAGAATATTTTTGTTACCTCTTCCAGCATTTTCCGACATAGATAATTGACTTCTGGCATTGCAGGTCGGCTTTTGACTCAAAAATGTCAAGAAACTTTGATCCTGTTGCTAAAAAAACCAGCACCATGGACGTCGAACCTTTTGACTTTGGGGTTGTCCGTCACTTGAGGACAATCAATTTCACGGACACTATCTGGATGCCAGCATTTATTAGCTTTTTGTCAGAAAATGGTGAAAGGAGGACACCATGTGCCTCTCAATCAAATAGAACGTCGTAGCTTCGTGTATGAGTAGAGTGCTGGAGGAAGGCGGGCCTGTACTTTGAAAATGCACACAACCATACGAAGATCCGATGACAAGTTATCCTTATAAAGGCTCCACATGTAGACTTGAATGCCCTGCTTGAACCACCTTTCGAACCTTCCACAGAGGGCCAAAGTCTTGGAGAGTAGGTACAGGATGTCAAGTAATTCTCCATATGCTATAACCAAGACCGCTAAGAAAGGTCAATTACCATGAATAACAGTACAGAATAGAACAAGTACCACATAAATCTACACGGTATACCCCCAACTACACGAAAGTCAACGGTGAAGGCCTGTCAGCTGCCCTCGGAAAGGCATTCATCTGGGCCAATACCACCATCTGCTTCTCATGACTGATATACCCTCGCATGAAATTCTTGTAGATCATGTTCGCTACTAGGCACTCTGCCTCTTCCTCGGGCACATCCATGCCTGACACCTTCAGAGCAGTATGGAACATAGATATAGGTATCCGTGTTCCTTTTCCTGTAGCTACCCACCTAAAAACAATATTAGTATGACAATCAAAGACAAAGAAAATGGACGTACATCCTTCGGAAGAGACTTCTGATACAGATTTCTCTGGCCTTTTCAAGAGACAGCCAAAGATTGAGCTCTAAAAGACGGCTCTCCCATTTTTCGAGCGCTTCATCATAAGCCCCAACGTCACCTCGCTTGATAGCCGATATGAAAGGAGAGAATAGTTCATCCAGAACTGGGAAGCGTTGCATCAACTCTGGTGTGGGCAGGTGACCTTTGAGAATTCGCAAAGGGATCAGATATGCAAGTATACGCCTGACAAATTATCGCTCAGATAAATGAATGACATAGCTATAGATTGACAGACTCACTCTTGGTTAGCATGTGCATCAATATGGCAATTGTAAAAAGCAAGGGTCAGCTGCTCTTCAGACTACAGCAGTCTGTCAGCGAGATCCACAGGTGAAGATAAGCTGGACGACCTTGGCAAACTCCTCATTCAGAAAACTCAGCATGCCGATATAATACCTATATGTTACCTTCCCAGCATCAGGAAATCCATAAGTTCAGTGCAAGCGACCTGGCTTACTTGATGTGATCTAGGGAATAAATTGAGGGGCGGTATGTCCGTATTCGCTTCTAATGCGCGTAGAATGTTCTTGGACAGAGATATTCGCTTGACCTAAAGACGAAAGTCTTGTGGAAGTACAATGTAAAGCAACGATATCGCGACTTGCCCGAAAATAGCATTTGAGAACGAGCCCAACGACGTAGTATATGCCCCATTTTCGTGATTGTTCTGGAGGTGAAGTCCTGAAACACGATTGTCAATGTTAATCCACAATCATTGTAAGGCAGGGCCATACCTATCCGTCATACAGTTCCCAAAGGCTTTGGCAATGATCCGAGCAGCCTCCTCCATGGATTCGACTTTTTGATTGTTGTATCTTGCGTGGAGATCGGCCTAAAAATGTCAGAGATGTGTTAGCCCAGAGAGAAATCACCCTTACATCCATAGCAAGGTCTCTTAGGTCCCGTAGTATTGAGAAGAGTGCTGGTAGTGTCCAGCCGCGATTTTCAGTGAAGAACCGAAGGAACAATCTAGACAATGATCATTAACGCGCCTCCGTAGGTATGGGGTCTTCTGAATCGCGCACGTCACAAGTTGAGATTCCTCCTTGAACGCCTCGACATATCTCTTCTTCGCGACGTGAGTGCACACCAAGACGTATTGAATAGCAATATCATCCCAGGGTGGTTCCATTGATCCTTGATACCGCCCGAAAGAGTTTCGCTGCAGCGAAGCGTCAGTGGTATGCCTCAGCGCTGAGAAATGGCCAACGCACGGTGGGATTCCGAAATTCTTTAACCAAATCTTTTCCATGAGGACTTGTCGGGCGTAAAAGGTAAGCTAGATTGGGTCCGTTTTCGGCGACGATGGCGTCGTTCAGTTGGGTAATGAACGTCGAAAAATCCATAGGCATTTTGAATTGAAGTCGTCTAGCTAGTAGAATAGAATGAGAGGGTTTATGTCGTCGGGGCCAGCGGACAAGATTTAACTTCCGTTTCGGTCAAACGTCCGCGTATACGTCACGTGGGCAGATTAAGCACGACTTAGGGGCTGATATGACCTCAGCGGTCAACCATGGCGAACTTGAAAAGACCTTCCCTCTCTTCCTCTAACCACCACATACAGAACGTAATCGATGGCTCTACAACCCTCTCTGCGTCCCCTGATCATTGCTGGCAACCCAGATGCACCCCATACCCTGGACGTGTTCTGTGCGTACATCGTGATCTGATGTTCACGTCTCCCAATAAAGTCGCGTCGATATCTCGCTGATATCGTTCAATCAGTGGACTATGTGTGCCCATTCAGGTTTTATATTTCCTCTTGATCCGTTACTATTGCATAAATTGAGACTGCTTCCGTCATGTAGTGCAAAGATCGCACTTAAGATCGACAAGATCCTCAAGCCGCTCCTCGGTCCTGGCGGACAATACGACGGCAAAGTAAAGATAATTTACAGGCTCCAAGTTCAGCCTTGGCATGCGATGTCAACGCTCACCAACGAAGCGGGTCTAGCTGTGGGTATATGCACTCTTCCAGCCACGAATTTGCAGTTTCACGGACAATCTAGGCACTTCGTGCTTCTCCCGAGCACTTCTGGCCATTCAGCCTGGCAGTACGTGTCCTTTTCTCCTTGTCAAAGGCCGCATAAATAAAGGGAGGTGTATTTTTACTGCAGCTCTTCAAACACCAAGAAGAATATTTCGACGTTCCCTCGCAAGATCTGACAGTTCGTCAGGTCCGAGAGAAGTTGGCCAAACTCGCAACGGAAGTCCTCCCGGCCAACACGATCGACCACTTCAAGGATCTTCTCACCTTGAAGGGCTCTCCCAACGGAGGGACGGGCGTCACGGATGACCTTAAATACAACAGTAAGTAACTATAATTCCGGGTCAGAAAACCTGTGGCGCTGGATTGCTGGTGCTAACCTGTGTTCAATATCTTTTCTCTTTGACCGCAGTCAAATTCTCGAGGCAGAACAGTATCCACGTGTCTCCGTCCGTCCTGTGGGATGGGCTTCTCCAAAACCAGGTTTCGAGCTCATGGGAGGAGGGAGAGTGGAAAGAATTCCTTTCCAAGCAGGTGCAGTTCTAAGCCCGAGGTTCCCGTCCGCACATATCGCGCTATTCAATTCATGTCTATTATCGGGACGCCCAATGTACTCACGACAGCCGGGCTCATGGGTTCGTTCTCAGAGTAATAGAGCAAGGCGTAAATTAAGGGCTTCGATCGCGCGCCCATTTGCTTCTCATGACCATAAAGTTTCAAAGTCTTCTCATGTCGGCGGCATTATATACAGGTGGAGGACTCGCCCACTGGTGTACAAATAGAAATACAGAATTACTGTAGATAGCAGGGGAGATATCGTAAGTGAGGGTTTTTACAAAGGATAGGAAATGTCTATGATAGCTACAATCCACCCAAACCATACCTGAGATAAAATAAATACAACGAAGTCGTCAATAATCATAACCTCCCCTTTTCTCCTTGTAAATAGACCGAGGACTATGCAGATCTTCAGAAGCCGGCGTCGGGTTGGACGCCACGATCGCCTCGGGAGCACCAGCAGAGAACCCCATGACCATCTTGTTTCCCAGCGACTCGAAGTCGAGGCGCGCGCCGATCTTGAAGTTGTCGGTTTTGAAGATGCGTTGGTAGACGTAGGAGTCGTTGAAGGGGAGGACGTAGGAGGTGGTTGGGTCGGAGAAGGGAATTGGCACGAGGGATCTCAGCCATACGCGTAGTTTGTGGGAGGCGCCTGCGGGTATTGAGTTGGTAGGTATTGTACTTTGCAAGAGAAAAAGGAGTCAGTTTCCGCAGATCCTCAGGTCGACACCGGACGACTCACAAAATAAGGAAGCTTATGCTCCTGGGGTCGACGTCTAGCCGTAGCCGGATGTCGTCGAATAGAGTATCCCCTACGCCATTTGCATCATACACCATAGAATACTTGTACAATTTGCTGCTTATAAGCTGCCACCTAGGATAGACGGATCAATATGCAAGCACGAGGATCACAGGTATCCACATACTTGATAAGAAAAGTTACCATCGCCCTCCCCACATACGCATTATACGTCTGCTCTCCTGATTCTGCTTGTTTCAGTCTTGCGAACGATGCATCTCCGATAGAATTGAAATCGGGATCTCTGGCGACCCACAGCTCGTCCTCTCCAAATAGACGATGATCGACGCCATTTACCCGCAGCCAGACGCGAAGAGACCATAGCGATCCTGTTGGCAGTCCTGATTTTCCTGGAAATATGCTATGCAAAACCCACTGTCAAGCCCGATCGCAGAGGTGTAGGACTAGGAAGACGCACAATACGACGAAATCGAGCTTCCTTGGGTCCACATTTAGTGTCCTGCTTGTTGGCTCGCATAGTGACCGCTCGATGCCATTAGATTTGAAGGAGAGATTGAAGTTGTATTTGCCGGGTTTTGGTTTGCCGGAATCTGGCTCTACACTGATCTTGAAATTAGCGCCTCATTACTGTGGTCGGACAGAAGTGCTGCGTACGATATCATGAATTGCATAGGCGCATTATTGGCTACCAAGTTGTAGGTGTAGATGTACCGCTCGTGTCGAGGCTGCGGCCTGGCATGTCTCCGGCTCAGACTGTTATCGGGAGTTTCGTGAGGCATGGCTGCAGAGAGATCGAGAAGCAGAGAAGAGGACTGACTTCAGAGGAGATACGCCTCTGGGATCAGTATAAGCGCTGATGCTGCTTGCACCATTCGAGTTGCTTGGTGTAGCAAGGGGCAGGGATGGAATGGCAATGGCAGAAGAATGATGGACGAGATATGAGCATCGGATTCGTCCCACGCATTGGCAGGGCAGCGGGCGCACCTTCTGCTTACGGCGGCTTCGTAATCGGGGCAGTCGTCGTCGTCGTTGATGGGCGGCAGCGGATGGCGCGATGTCGAGCTAGCGCGGGGCTCGGCGCGCTCAGGTATTGCAGTCATGATTGTGAGAGACATTAGCTCGGGAACGGAATGGCAGGCAAAGTTGGGCAAGCGCTGAAGATGTCTGCGGCATTACATGTGTCCTTTGATCTGATGATGGACGAAAGATGTCAATTCGGGCTCATCATGTGAGGCACAGCTTATATTTGAAACGCCCATCATGCAGTGTATATCCTCTCCTCAATACGCCTCAATTTGCTACCTACTGTGGTATTCAGTCTTCTAGCAGGGTCAATTGTCGTTCAGTCGCGTCGCTTTGAGCACAGCATACGACTACCAAGGGGCGTGTTTTTCGACCAGACTGTCCCCGATGGTATGGAAGGCATCAACAGCCAGACGGCCCCAAATCGGCTCACAATGCATCTCTCATAAAGGTTTTGATAGTCCTGCAGAAGATGGATGAATTGAAGATTACGGTCGACTGTACATGGTACACATCTAACACGAGGAACTGTTTAAATTTAGTGCTTGCCCTGCAAATGGACCGTCAGCCTAGCCTAGGGTTCAAGAAAAATATCTCGCACCTTGGCGAGGTGGACCATGGCGTAGACAGTGGAAGCCATGCCCGCAGAGAAGAGGACCATGAATGCAGCTGTGTAGAGAAGCCAGGGCATAGGGTACGATTAGCCATGCATCAATCAGCATGGAAGAGCAAGGCGGTACTGACGAACGTAGATGTGTTGACGGGGTCCACGCATGATCAAAGGTTTCGTAGAAGTCTGAAAGCTACCATTGAGTATGCCATGCAGCGAGATAATGGGTCCGAAGTGTGCTGACCTGGTAGTACTTCTGCTTTTCGATGATGTGGTAGGGGTCTAAGAAAAGACCACATTTCAATATATCATCAGAATACGCAATAGCAGGACACACAGTTGTAGAGCGGGCTGAAGATAGACATGGTTGTGGTGGGCGTTGAAGACGAGGTGTTGAGTGTGACCGCGTTGATGGCGCGGGTGGTTGCGGAGTTTGTTTCCGACAGGCCGAGACTTCCAAATTCCAGTCGCGACTGTGATGGCCAATGAACGCGTCCGCGTCAGAGTAGGTGCTCGCTCACCTCATATCTCCCTTTCCTCCTCATTTCTCATCGCATTTATGTATCATAGGGAGTGAGCATCCACCGTCCAATCATCTATGGCAACACCGCAGTGGTCCTAACCCAAAAAGAGCGAGAAAGCTCGCCAAATCCGGACCACACGCATCGATGGACCGTCGCTGTGCGCAGCGCTGCTTCTGCTCTGGATTCTGATATTGTCGGTGGTGCGGATGACTTGAGCTATTTTATCAAAAGAGTGACGTTTAAACTGCACGATACATATCCCAATCCTTCACGAAGTGCGTGCTCTATCCTACTTCATCGCGAAATAATCAAATTGAAACTTTTCCAGATGTTGACAAGGCACCCTTTGAGTTAACAGAGACAGGGTGCGCATATATCCATGTATTTTCTTGAATTAGACCTCCTTATGCCTTATTCATGACAGTTGGGGTGAATTCGAGATCGGAATCCGAATAACCTTCGTCCCCGAATCCGGCGAAAAAGCCATCTCCCTCTACCACCACCTCAAACTGCACCCATGGGCAAACCCCGGCGAGCCCGAAATCCCGCCCCTCGAACAAGCCATCAAATTCGGGCCCATCCACTCCTGGCAGTACGACGAGATCGTCTTCAACGACCCGTACCAGAACTTCCTCAACCTCCTCACCCAGCATCCGCCCACGCCGCTCCCCAAGACGAAGCGGAAGCCCGTGCCGTTTAACCCTGCGAATCCCGGTGCGGCCGCTTTGGAGGCGTCCAAGGGGGGTGTGCCGGAGTTTACGGCGCTGATGGAGAAGGAGGAGGCGGATAAGCTGGAGGATGCCCGGAAGGCGGTTTTGGCGGAGCAAGAGAATTGGCGAGAGAAGTTGCTGGAGAAGGAGAAGGAGCTGGAGAAGTTGAAGGCGGAGCTCGAAGCCATGCAGTATCAGTGAGTTTTTGCTCGAACATCGTCTTGTAATGTTTTACGTGCATGATATGTATATTAGATGGTGTAATATAGTCGGTTGAAATCTAGTATCGATACATGGTGCAGGTCTAAAATACAGCAATCAAGATGAATAAAACCCTAGAGAAAAAATGGCACCCTCAGTGCCAAGGTGCCCATCCGTGGTACATTACAGCCTAAAATTCTAAGCATCAGAGCGAGGACGACAGTAGGAGGACATAGATCTTACCAGGTTGTTCAGGTCCGTAGCCTCTCGGATGAGCATCTCCACTAAATTACTCGTCGACATTTCCTTCTCGTGCCGTTCTCTGGCATTGTCGGGGACATAAATCCCCGATAATTTCTTCCCTATCGGGACCAAGGCATTCTTCGCAAGCTCGCGAGTGTCGACTCGATTTTTGGCAAGATTGCCTCCTCGCGAGCTACCGCGGTCCTGTTAATTTCAGTCAGTAAAGCCTATGGCTAGCTGGAAGAAGAGAAATCACAATTCTTCGTTTCTCGTCCTCCCATTCGACAAGGGGGTCGTGCACAAAGGCATCCAGGACGCTCATCAAAGAATCCTTATTGTCACGAAGAAGTTGCATAGTAACCTCGCAAGCGATCCGGAAAACACCTTGTTAATTCCCGTCAGCAGCTATTCTGAAGCACACGACAACGATAGTTCATACCTTCAACCCCTGTGACGCCCAATCCGTCCACCATGTTTTGTGTCAGTCGGAAAGGAACCTTTTCAGGCGTTTCGAGTGATTTCCCCTGGAACACTCTGTCAGAAAGTCAAGAGTATAAGGTATCGATGCATGCCTTGCCTTTTCGAACAAGCAGTTAAAATCGACATGGATAACGTCGCCAGTGATGACATCTAGCAGGATATTCTCGCAATGCCGATCACCAAGGCTAAAGAAAGATCAGGACCACTTCAATCAACCTTGGAACATTGGCTACGCACCCAAGGATGAATCCGACCATGGACATAACCGCCGCTGTGCGACCAAAAGTGAGACGACTCGTCAACCACGCCGTCGGCTCAGGGAAGGTCTCCAAGAACCACTCATGGAACACCGGCTTGATCCTTGCAGACGTTCATTGTCAAAAAACACGAAGTACAAGACCAGCCGAAGTCCATACCTCGACAGGGTCATCTCTTTGAAAATCTCGCCAGGTTTCTTTCTATTCTTGTTCGGGTCCTTGCTCAGTTCCTTGCTCGCCTCCTTGCACTTTCTTACGCATTCCTGAATTTCTGGGGCCTATGAAGCAGAGAGGGTAAGGATATGATATTGTGCGTGCATAGGATTTGGCTTACCCAAGTATTGACCCCCCTCTCGGCGTATAGCCTAGACAGGACCGGACGAAGGGGCGTGGTATTGGGAACCCATTGAATAAAGCCGCACTCTTCGTTGAGTGTCACGACACCATATGTCCTTATATCTAACAACAAAGGCGTTGAAGGCAGCAAAAATACGTTGAGATTGTCACTTACGCAGTTGTCGCCTTCGAGCGTCCGAATTACCCTTCAGAAGCTTATTGAGCATGGCGTTGAAATCCATTAGTCGAGCGTCCTTCCTCAGGTCGTCTTTAGGTTTGCCCAGGAACATATATGTCTGGCCGTTGCTTCCCATTATAGTGATCCTCCTGGGCCTTGCTAATGAGTGCATGATAGCGATATCATCGGAAAACTCTGTTCAAGTCAGCATCGATTAAGCAGAAAAATGAAAAACTCAACCGACCGTGGAAGGTAGGGCTATCCGCCGGGAAAGGCTGATGCACTGAGCCAGCCGATGACGAAGGTGGTAAACTGGCTGTGAGGGACTCTTGCAGTGGTATGAGCAAGTTCGAATGGCCGAGTGCTTTCAATCTCGGAAAGTCTTTTGTCATGTTAAGCGTCTGTCTATGGTCTTCGATTGGACGATCGCACAACGCCAGTAATTGGTCTGTCATGGCAAGAGATTCGTGGATGAGCTTGGACATTTGCTCCCGGTTCATATTACCAGGATTGCTCTGCGGAAGTACATCAGTTTTATCGAGACATGCAGTAGCAGAATTCGTACACGGAGTTCGTTCAAGATCTCCATCCCTCGTGCTGAGCGGTTAGCTTTCGTGGATTTTACGACAGATGTAAACAGCCAGAGTGCTTGTTTCGGATACTCTGCCAGAACTTTGATGATAAGGGATTTTAAATGCTTGTACACCTCTGAGTTTTCATGTGCTACGCGAGAGACTATTTGAGGGAAAGCGGTGTACCACTGAATGCCCAAAAATTAGTACCTGCAAGAGAAGAGCACGGAACACAAACCTTGTAAGCGGGAGCATCCTTGATAGCTTGTGCGACACTTTCCGTCATCTTTTTAAACGTATCCTGTCCAGCGAAATTTCGATCCTCTCCGACATCGAGCCAAATTGTAAGCAAGCGCGGAATCGTTCGATAAATGAATTTGGTCCCGTGCACAATCGCTTTAGAGAAGCTTCGAATAGTAAAATTGTTCATTCTCAGACCCCTGGGAGGAAGATGGGAGGTATGACTCCTGGAAAAAAGGGCTACTCAGATATTGCATACCTTTTAGCTTGATCCCCCGGCGAAAGACCCTTGAAACACTCATCGTGGAACTGTCCTGTGTAGTAATATGCACTTTCCCAACTTTTTTTGCCTGACTGAGTAGCGAATAAGAAAAAAAAGACGTATACTCACTGCTTCTGTAGACTGGTCGCCTCTTTGAAGACTTCGTAGACATAGGCAACATCGAACCTATCGGACTCTTTCATCCAACGAGCTCGAAGCAATTGAATCTTGGCATGTATATCATTCAATGGTCCGGCAAATCGACATCAAGAGACAACTGACCTTGGCCTTGACCCTGTCTGACTCTGCGTCTGCTGTCAGATCCAATACCTCCGGATCGAAAAGCTTCAGGAATTTGACTGAATTTTCGAGTTCTAGCAATGCGTGCAAAGGCTCTCCAGATGCCTTAAGAAGCTTCGCGCTCTCCAAAAAGGAATAGGGGGCATTGTTCTGCTTGGCTTGAAGGGTTGCGCTATAAGCTGTCTGCCACTGTTTAGCTTTCCTCGCGATTTTGGCACTTGAGAGCCAAGCTTTGCCGATTTCGCGACTCAGAACAGTATTTGTAGTTCTGCATTCACTGTGAGTACGAGACATTCGTGTGTGATCATCAGAGATATAACTTACGGGAGAGAGAAGGCCGTTCGTCGTATGCTCAACAAAGATTCACGAAGGCGGAATGTAGGAAGAGTGAAGTCGAGTCGGGAGGACAAAGTCTGGGATAGGTCTGCAAGAGCGCGGCGTCGCTGCTGCCGCGTGATCTCCTGCGAACCAGGCTGGATGTTTGAAGCTGCTTCGTATATCAATTCAAGTTCGTGAATTCGATGCAGATCGAGGACAGCCTCATAGGAATGTCGATACCCTTTGACCCCGGAAGCAATGATTGGGCCACCTAAAGTAGATCGAGCATGGGACAGTGCCTCAATGATCGACTTCTGGTCTCCAGAGCGCATGGCGAGTAACACCCGAGCTATGACCAAAGAAGAAGAATCATCATCAATGCGGCTGACTAGCTTCTCAACATCATCCCATGCGCCAACCATCCATGCACTTTCGACTTGAAAGTCAGCCAAGGACCTTTCCCACTCAGGATGCCGGGTAAGTACGCCAGCGACATGTGTGCGCAGGGTGTCTGAACACAAGTAAGCCGAGTACTCGCGAAAATCGAGACATTTCAACGTACCATAGTGACCAAGGTTACGCAGGCAGCGCAGCAATCCAAGGTGGTATTCAACGTTGTCTGGAGACTCCTGAAGGCGTACTTCCCAGCAGCTTTGGGCAGATGTCCATCTTCCTGTGCTTTCATGTTGGCGGATTTGATGTTCCAGAGAAGGTGACAGGATCAAAGTTGAAATGCCCTCCATCCCGTCCGGTTCATCGAGATGAGCGTAGATTTCATGCAGCTTTTCGTAATGCTCAGTGAGATCCTTCTGGTCAGTTCCGCGTTCTTGAAGAGCCACGATCTGCTGTTCAAAATTCATGAGCGAACGAGCAAAGGCTTTACACTGGAAGGCAGCTTTAGCCATTAGATTCTGATCAATGTTGATCAAAATGGAGTCTAGTCGGAGTAACTGTTCCCCTTGCTGTATGCTCTGACGGTCAGATCTCTGTCGTTTTGCGTCAGGCTTCTTGTTGCTCATGTCTTGCCTCGCAAGTCGAACCCACTTGCTGAGGTGATCCAGGAGCATGAATATGGCCTTCCAGTCATGATTGATCAGAAAGAAGGATTACGCATGTAAAACACACCGTACCTGTGCACTCAGCAGTTTCTTGTCAGACGTCGAGCAACTTTCGACATCAATTTGGTCTGCAAGGACAGTCAGTATCTCCATGCGAATTGCAAGAGCATCGTCGTCGTTCCCGGACAAGAGAATGTTTAGGACCAGGTGGGGAAGAAGATGATGGGCGACCACCACATCCTTATTACGGACTGCAGAAGCAAAAACACCAAAAAGTCTCGTAGCCATAGGCCCTGCAGCCCTTGTGATCAAGTGACTTGTCCAGAGCTGTATCCACTCCCTATAGGTAGATTGCTGAGGGTAGATGGGATGTTGAATAGCTTTCGGTTCTGAATTCTTCTTGAGAGTGAAACGGGCATCGAGTAGAGGAGTCACAGTTTCAAGAACGTGCTTTGGCAATCCGTTCCACCTGTTCCGAACCTTGAGTGGGACAGATACTGATCCACTTGGAGCCACAAGCGCTGGGGTGAATTGACATATTTTGAGCAACTCTTGAATACTGTAAGCAAGGTAACTTTGATAAATAATGTCACTGGTAGACCGGAAGGCGCCAACAAGCAAGTCTTGTATAAGATGAAGAGCAAATTCGACCGTTTCGCCGTCGTCATAAAAGTTCTTCATGACAACCATATTCGGGTTTCGATAGGGGATATCGCATCGATCTGGGTCCATTGCGCCCAAGACACCAAGGCATTCAAATGCGAGCAGACGGAGGCCTTCAGATCCATCGCCGGTATCGCGACATGCAGAGGTAAGTAGGCAAGCCAAAATTCGACCAACATTATAGTCGAACATATCCCCGGAAGTGATTGCATGCATGTACCCTTTTCGCTCTTTGACCATGAAGGCCTTTAGCTCCCTAAGTGACTGCGTTGCGACACTAAGATTGTCACTAGCTGACTGCCTGAGGATCCTCTCTAGCTCATCCCCAGGAGATGATCTGCCTCGGTGAGTCATGACTTGTTGCTGCAGTGGCCGCAGCCTCTCCACTCCGGACAGGTCCACAATTTCCGCAAGATACTGGTCGTTCCTAAGCCCCAAAGTAGAGACTACGTGATCCAGGACGCCATAAGCCAATTCCTGCCCCCGTGCAGAGAATGTCGCCCATGAAGTGACAATGGCGGCGCTCGTAGCACCCACTTGCGGGCCAAGGTCCCCTGGATGGAGAGTCACCAAGAATCGATGCCAACTTTCAAGGGTGACTTCCGAGAGCTCGGGAATGCCAACCATTGTTTGGAAAGTAGCCATAACCTATTGCAAGAATTAGACTTCGAGGGCTTGTCAAACAAGATCTACTCACTTGTGGAGCTACATTCACGATGGATTCACCGATCTCGTGCACCAATGCCCCCAGGCTTCGAATAATTTTACGCTTCATCTCAACGGTCTTTTTGCCCTGCACATCTTGCAACATGTCGTTGATAGTAGATATCAGGCCAAGAACATAAGTTTTGAGGAAGTTTGCTAGATTGGTATCAGACTTCACGTTCTTCTTGCTTGACAGCAGAATGGTCTCAACCCTCTGTAGAGCGACTTTACCCTTCAAAGAGAGCGTGAGGTCTGAGGGTACGATAGACTAGACATGTGAACGTGCTCACCTGCTGTGCTGTTCCAGGATTCTCGTCCCCAAGGACAATGACAAGTTCTGCAAGCAATGGAATCAGGCAGCTTTTCACAACACTCTGGACATCAATGGGAGAGCCTGATACCGAGTTGGGCGCTGCGGCAGTCAGGGTTTTGATAATGAAGTTCAATGCCTTCGTAGTCGAAGGCTGACTCGGTAGGAGAAATATCTGTGCAAGGACCCCGGCAGAATGCTTGAGGAGCAATGTCGCAGCTTTTGTCTCAAGTTCCTTTGCTATCGAATCAATGACCTTCTGATCGCATGTTGCGAATAGATCGGGGAGGATGCGAGGTAAATTGATGATGATAAAGTCATCTGGAGCAACAGATAGGATGCGACAAGCTTCTCTGAGGAAGTGTGGCAGCAATGGTAATTGCCTGATCACGTATGAGGCGACTTGGTACATATAAGGCAAGACAAGTGCATATGGAGTCTTGCCGTGATGTCTCGCTATCGACAGGATCTACATCAAATCAACGATGAAGGCTCTTCATATAGCGAGGGTACTTTACACACCTGCATGGCGGCAGTCCCTCTAATTACGGGATTCTGTCTCCGCAGCTCTGCTACCAGGAGACAAACGACTTGTCCAAGAACTTCCGAATTTTCAGTTCTTGACACCCAGTCAGTCTCCAGGAAACCCGTAAGCCGCAAAGGATAACTCACTTTCCCATCAAGCCAACAGAAGTGAGCAAAGATTCTCGTACATAATTCTTTGACTCTTCAAAACAACGGTACAGTCTCGCAAAAGTACTTTCCGTTCGACGAAAGCCATCTTCCCCTTTGAGGCCATAGAATCGGATCAAGCCACTCAAAGCATGACTTGGGTGGATGAGACAGGAGAGCCAAGACAGTATATAGATGTCGCTTACCCTGCGCTGATTCGGACGCTCCTGTTGCTATCAGTGATACCGCCAAATAACAGATCGATGAATGGCTGCAGGTCTTCTAGTCCGGAATGATGCTTGAGTATAAAACCAAGAGCTGAATAAACTTGTCTGCGGTGCTCCGCAGATGCTTCATTGGAGGTGTCCTCAATCAATAGTCGAATCAATGGAAGATATTGTCCCACAGAAAGGAATTCGTTGCGGTCAGCCAGTGACAAGCAGTCCTTTCCATTGCAATTGGCAAGAAGACAGGGTACTGTTGCAAGCTTGCCGGCAAGAATTGGTCCCATTGCTTGCGCGAGCGTTTGGCTACTGGGTAAGTCAGCCCGGAAACGACTGTATGAACGGGGAAAATATTCACTTTTCAAATCGTGCCTGAATCTCGCGAAGAGCTCGCTCACTAAAGGTGCGGATGTCCATGCCATCGTCATCCATCCATTGAACCGTGTCAGGAGTTATGATTTCGCTAATAAGCTCGCGGACTTTTTGCTTCCATTGGTAGGGAAGGGTAGGATCTCCTGCGATGTCCACTGATTTGCGAAGACTTGACGCTTTCCTCAGTACTGTGTCCCTTTCTGGGCATTCGTCCATGGCTTCGACTGCTCCTCTAACCGCGAACAAGGTGTCATTGTCCAAACATGGCAGGCAGAGTTCCAGATACGACCAAAGCGCTGACTGTGAACAGTCAGAAGGATCCAAATATGGTGTGGGTCAGCTTACTTTGACTATCATTTCGTCACTCTTCCATTGGTGGAGACGTAGACTTCGTAGGACGTAGAGTACAAAAGATGTCGAGTGAGTCCCAGGAATGTATTTGAGATTCTCAGCAATGATGGGATCTACGTCCTCCCAATCCAACGTTAAACCCGATTCCAAACGAAGATGCAAACAATACTCAAACAGGCTGTGCATGATCACGCTATCGCTGGGCCCTCGGCCTAATTGCTGGGAAATAGGAAAAATTGATGCAAATACTTTACTTCTGCTTGATGAATTCGTGGCACTCGCGGGACCAAGGCAATGGGATAAGATATCTATCGAGAGCTCCGCAACGGAATGAATGAGGTCTGATAACTGTCCTTGTGAGCGAAGGGGAGGGGAGACTGTCTTGACCATCACGTTGATAATCGCAACAAGAAATTGAGGTAGTCTGGCAGAGTCTGGTAATAAGATATACAATGGGTTTTCCGGTTCCTTTGAGTCCCGACTTTAGTATCTGACAATGCGAAAGAACAACGCCAACTTACAGAGTCGGTCGTGTTAGTGAAAGTGATAACCCTCGGCCTGTGAAAGAAGGCGACCCATGTTTTGTGTGTAAGCGACGGAGAGGGTGAGAGGAGGTCTTGGTGGCTTTAGTTCACGGTAGAACCTTCACTGGCAGTGAAACTCACCACTGCAAACGCCCATGCACTCAAGCAGAATTTCCCGTAAGAACCTCCAAGGAGGCGTTTGACCTTCGGGAACTATGGGACTTTGGTCGCCAAGGCCACGGAGAATAGATGTGATGGAATCGACAGCAATTTCCTTCAGTTGTGAGGGGGAAAGTAATCGGTTCTCGGAGGCAACATCTGCCTCAATCCAAAGGTCAAGAGCAGTGCATATATCGACGATACGAACCAAGAGCTTCTTCACAAGTACTCCAGAGGAGCTATAGATGCCGTCAACACGTATGAAGACACGTTTGGCAACTTCTAGCGTGGCGCCCACTGCTTCGATCTTTTGACCCAGAGATTCTCGAGTCCAAGAGGAGGTATCGTTTGGCGGAGGAAAAAACAAAAGAAAAACATCTGCCAGGGAATTGACAATGGTCACCCAGTTGTCCTTCTCAGCAGCTGGGATACGCGCGAGATTGTCTCCCAGGTATTCCTTTTTTACGGATTGCAAGAACTGCAAGAATCGTTCGGGGGTTTCTTCTCCCTGCTTCAGACCTGAAACAGGCAAAGGTGTGGACGGAGGTCCGGTAGTCATTTGGGAGCGCGAGCTGTAAGCATTGGTTTGAATGGCGAGTCCAAGTTACGCGTATGCCGCTAGAGTTCAACCTCACGTTGCACTTGCAGTGAGGAGGCGCACCGCCTGTGATGGGTTCGTGATGTTTGTAT